>LUCM01007097.1:6846-37010 GCA_008360955.1 Fasciolopsis buskii
TCCGATGCCCATTACTGAGAATAAAGGAAAATTATTCATTGAATGCTTCTGCGATGTCTACAGGGGACTCGATGCGTGAGCTATTAAATATGATGAATTTCGGAATAGTTGACGAGTTGGGCTGCGAGCGAGCTTTGAAAATGTGGGAAGTTTTCCGAACTGGATGAGGCGACCCAAGGGCTAGCATTTCCTGCCTTATTAACTTTGGTTCGAACTCCATAAGAAATTCTTGTTGCAAGCGGTTGACTTGCACTAACGGGAAGTCTCCCGTTTTGTTGACGATTTTTTGAGCCTTCAAAAGTTACGTCTGGTGCCGACAAACCCTATTAGGCTTTTTGGGTTTGTGTTGAGTGGTCCGAGTGGACAGATGATTAATAGTGAAAAGAAGTTTTGTGTAAAGGTCGTCTGCCGCTCTCTGCGGGTCAGGCGATGAAAGGAAGCTGGACCAATCAAGGATTCGGACAGTGTCGGGGATTTCGTCCCAACGAGTCGACGTATAGGAAGGGGCAGCATGGTGGGTACTCAGGTGAGGAAGGTTTGTTAAGGAGAGGGGGCACACGTGACCATCTTGTGGTAACTCCCAGGGAGAGGTTTTAGCACTGAAACCTTAACATTAGGAGTGCTGTGCGTAAAAACTAGGTCTAAGATATTATAAAACCTTGTGGGCGTAGTCACATGCTGAGTCCACCTTTCAGCGTGCGTTTCAGAAATAACGTTGAGTAGGGTAGGTGGAGCGGATAAAGAGGACCAACAAATTTTATGGGCATTGAAGTCACCTGCAATTATCCTGCGGCTAGGGGGGAGACCAGAAAGATAAATGAAGGCTTGGGTTAGACGAGAAATATCAGAACTATTGGAATTTGGTGGTCGGTATACACATCCTATGTGGATCGGGAGCTCGGGTAATTGTACCAGAAGCCAAATGGTGTCAGGAATAGAGTCAAGAAGTGGGTGATGGAGAACGGAAGCTTTGTGTGGCTGGTTCACGTAGGCTAGGCAACCACCTCCTCTACGATTTGATCTATTGGTTTGGAAGAGCGTATAACCCGCCAGTGAAAAAGACGGAGTGGAACTGTGGTCTGTTAGCCAGGTCTCCGTCACCAAAATAATATCGTAGGAGTTTTTAGCTGCTAACAGTCTCAGCTCCCTTACTTTATGAGTCATTGGGCGGGAGTTCAGGAGGAGTAGGGAAAATCCACCAGAACATTTAAGTCCACGTGATACACAAGAGGCGGGTTCGATGGGGGATAAACAATCAAAGGATACATTGGAGGTTCGGATAGTGCATAGCTGTGATAAGGGAGTAAGTTCAGTAGATTTAGGTATACTGACCGGCGAGGGACTGTCTTTGTTAAGGGGTTTGCGGGCTGAAGGCCAAGGTGATAGAAGAAATTTGGGAGTTAATGAGTCGGTTGTCAGAGGACGCCAGTGTGGGGATGTGGTATTAGTGGGGTGGGACCGTGTTAGGCGGGACTGGCAATCTAGGGGGTTAGTGGGGAGAGGGCTTTGGAAAATGCTGGAGAAAACGCCGGTTAGCAGGCATGCGCATGAATTTTTGGGGATAGGCGTTACTTTTGGAATTCGCGGAAGTCAGGGGAGCAGTGCTTTCTAGCTGAGGCAATTGGGGTAAGCGCTGGACAAGAGTGGGTTGGTAAAGGGGTCTCATGATAGGCTGTGGCCCAATGGGCAAAATACAGTTATCAAAATTTTGCCAGGTACCCTGGGAGTATCCAGGGGTAAATCGTGCAAAATTATGAGGATACTGGTAGCTGGGGTGGGGAGTTTGGCGTGCAGTAGTAGGAAAGCGGCATTGGAGTGGCGGAAATGCATCTAAGTAGGGCTGACTGGTAAGTGGATGGAAGTAGGGAGGATAAGCGGCAGGCCCTAAATACGGAAGGGCATTAGTATCATGCTGGAATGTGGCAACTGTGCTACCGACGGAGAGTGGAGGCTTGAATACAGTGGGCCAATCAACTTGTGATTGTAGGTGGCGGTTAGTAGGCCCTCGTGAATTTGTGGACCTTCCGGTTTGGCAAAGCTCATGCCGGGATGGCTTGCTCGAGTCGAGTGTGCCAAGAGTGCCAAACAGTCGGGGTGTATAGACAGGTTGACCTACTGAATTAGCAGGATGGCTAATGACGTGCGGGGTTTTGTGGTTAGTTGAATAGGTCACTGATATGCGCCCTCTGTCGAATTCAACTGATTTTGTTTCGGTGTCATGCTGTTGTTTGACGGAAGTTCAAGTAAGTGCGTATCTGGGATGGAGTATATGCCAAGCGTTTGATATTCACCTGAGTAGACATCGGTTAGATGACGGTCATCTGCGTGGTTACACCATCAGTGCTTTTATCTAGGGGTACCAGATTTTGTAGATTAAGACGAGCACGTTTGCGGGGTGGTTGGAAAGGCGAAGGGACTGAGTTTCCTCTAGGCCTACCGTTATTGGTTGCGATCAAAGGGGATGATGTCTAGGGATCAGCACTTTTGCAGCAGTTAAACGCGAAGATGGGGCGCCAATGCCATCATTAGATTTATTTTCAGACACACTAGTAACAGGTTTGTGAGGTGAAGAGATAAGACAGGAAATTGAGCGGCGTAAGCACGGGAGGGATCGGTTATGTAAATTGCTTGAAAGTGTGGTTTTCCATGGATTTTGTATTTTGGTCCCGGTAGTGGTCACCGGGCACGGGATAGCCGGAGATGTGGGGAGATATAGACTGTCACAGGGAGAAGTTACGTTAGTTGAGACCTGGGCAGTAAGATCGGGATTTGGCCCATTAGGAGGAACCTGAACTGGCAGCGCACTTGTCAGAGGGGAAGCGTCTGATACAATCAAAGTCCTACCAACTTGAGAAGCTGCGGTAAACTTTAGTGACCGTAATCTATCTCTCTGGTACGGAGTTTTACCCGTAAAGATTTTGATGTTTTTATAAGGCATATAGTTAGCGATGTTTGCCCTATTTGCAATAAACTCCTTAGCAGAAAGTTCATCACGAAATTGAAATATAATCGGACAGTTATTCTTGGGGGATTTTTTCGGGGCCTAGAACATAGCCAGGAGTGGTGGGTCATGGTACAAGCATTAAGAATGATAGATTGGACCAGTAGCAATGGGAGGCGGTCGGGTACATTGAAGACAACGGCGTTCTTTGCATTCGCAGTACGTTTATGAGCTTCCTTAGTTACGGAGTCAAAAAGCGTCCTGTGGCAGCCAGATTGCTGGCATTATTGCCATTGGAAGGGTCAATTAGGTTGACTAATGGGGTCAATTCCAATGACAGGTCCTCTATCTGTTGTACTTTGATTTCTGGGTCCCTCAGGCTTTGCGAGACACCAAGGGTTTTGGGACCAGAATTGCTAAATATATCAATAACAGAGACTGAGCATGTTTAGTGGGAATCAGGGGTTTTAAGGGTTTTCTTCGAATTACGGTAGGGCACTGACGTCGCTTTGGTTCGGCTGGTGAAAGCATCATACCGGTTGCAGAAATTGAAGGACGTCCGAAATGGCTATGAGAGGCTATAAACGTTTGGTAACAGACAACGGATGGTGTCGAGAAGTGCGGGAGCATAATGGCGAGAAGGCAAATAGACCATCAGTAACTATTGTCTTCATGGTCTGGATGGGGTAAGGCGAATTTCGATTGGTGCTGGACATCTTTGTTTCTCGAAGAGAAAAGTTATTGAAACCCACAGAGAACTTCGTAGGTGAGGGGTTTATATGCGGGAGTTTCCGGGATGGCCGTAGCAAAAGAAGACGGTAATGAGCCGTCTAAGTCAACGCTCTCCTGTGGCTGTGGTGGGGCCACGGGGACCGGTTTAGGTACCAAGCTCCTAGCTATGCCGGGTAGCCTGAGCAAATTTATGTTTGGTGAAACCGTTTCTGAGTTCTCACTTGCATACAGCCTGAGGGCCTCCCTTTGAATAAGGGTTTTATCGAAGGCAATTTTTACTGACCTGAGCGGGGCAGCTGAGGCAATCTTAGCTTCATTCCTCAAAAACTGCTCTGCAGCAGCGGGTCAAGGAACTGGAACAATACAGGACATGTTCTGTTTACCATTCGTTTACGTAGTCTTAAACAGTGGCAGGTGTGTCCTGTCATATTGCAAGCAGGGAGGACAGCGTTTTTGAACGAGTCTAGTGGAATGCGGTCAGGAACGTTATAAACTACAGCACTAGACGATCTTACGTTTCGCTGCTTAATTTCTAATGATATTGAGTCGATAGCCCGAAAGACACCAACGAGACGTTCGCGTAGTGTGTTTTAAAGCGTCTTGGTTACGTTGGTAAGAGGAAGCAGCTTTGCAATCACTGGTTCTATCAGTAAAATTGTGTTGTTTATCTCATGAATCGCTCGCTCTAATGTCCGTACTTTATTATTAGTCTCCACGACCACGTCTGTGACACTAACAGTGCACGCTGGAGGCCGGCGAATGGGTTGTGAGGGTGTAGACGCGGTGCACCTAACAGCTAAGATCTTGGCAGGTCTAGGCCTAGAGGCCGCCATTTTAACAAAGTGGGACGTTGCGTGTGGCTGTATGGTTGTGTTATTAGGGATGCACCAGCGGGTGCCAAACGTTTTGTCAAATTGCACAGTGGAAACTGGGCGAGAGGTCTTGGATTGATCTAAGGAGTAGCTATCTAAATTGAGATTGTACCAACACTAGTATGGTGGCAACCAAAGGTTATTCAAAATATAATCAGATAGAACTGGAACACTGAAAATTTATATGGAGTGGCAGGCTCCATCTACGTCAAAATACGTTTTAGGCAGTACGTAAATACTACAGAGTATGAAAACCAGCGGATTTCCACGACCGCTAAGGAGGATGGACAGAAACTGCAGGACTGTGACGATACGGGAAGAATATCTAGCAGTCTATGTGTCACGTTGATTTTGGGAGACAGGACAGTGACGATAAATGACGGGGCTGGTAAACGAGAAAATGAGTAGACAGGCCGCTTAGTGCAGTTAATCGTGAAAAGAGAAAGATAGATCAATGTTGCTTATGGTTTACAATATAAAGGCGTTTATTAGAACGCCGTATCAAAGCCGTGATTGTTACAGTTAGATCTCAAGTAGAAAATCAGCAGAATTTTTACGCGGGGATCAGCTCCAAATAAGCGTCCAGAAAAAAATTGGCAAATATTTTGACCAGGAAAAAAGCTCTAAATTTGTTAGGACTACTACAAAAACACCCTAGTTGACTAAAAACTAAAAGAGAGCTCACTGCGGGGAGGAGTGTAATGCAGTGGCTAGATAAAGGTGATTCGCCTGCAGTCTTGAGTGCGGAGTGCGCTCAAGATCATTGCAGCGGTTTTTTGTCGACGGCGATTTGGTCGTTGGCTTGCTCATGGAAGGTGGAACTGCAAGGTGTTAAGAGTTCCGAAGAGAAATTTGAACCAACCCGTCACCTTTCCCCATTTTTGTATCATCCACCTGTTGCTAACTACCTTCCGTGGGATAAACCCCGTTTTTTGTTTTATTGCATCAGTCTGACCGTAACGTTGACAACCTTCACTCTCACCACTGCCAAAAATGTGGGTTTGCCGTTGTTTGACCTTGATTGACGCTCTTTATCGTTCACGTGGATGTTGTCAGAAAGCGGAGTCCAGAGCCCGTTACGAGTCACTCAGACTTTGTCGTGGGGCTTTCATCACTCCGTATTCTTGGCAGCCGATCGACAATAAAACTACGCAGTCAAACGGCCAACGTATGAGAGCCCGTGGATAGCAACTCTCAAGTGAACCAAACCGTTATGCCCGTAGATGTCATCTGTACCTCTTCTCCTGGTTAAGTTTTGTTAGACCATTCTAGGAATAGCTAGGTTTCCCACAATGCTAAGAGTGAATTGTTGTTAGCTAATTTAAAGAAAGGCAGTTGAAAGAAAAGCTAGAACTGGATGCAAAGCAAAAGCTTCTCGAGGCGAAGAGCTAAGGTGAGATGGCGGAAATGAAGCTAGCCCTTGCAGAAGAGGAAGAAAACGCTCCGGTTCTGGATGCCTGCAGAAATGAGATGGTTGGTCAGGAACACCTGTCTAGATGCTTGAGAGATTGCCGCACGCAAACGTAATCGACATTTGAGGCTCCAATTAATTCGATCACAGAAGGTGCAATTAACTGTCAAGTTGACATGCCCGTGGCAGAACTGGAATTTCACACTGGTAACAAGTCTGCTTACTGGGGATTCGCTAAGCAGTTTGAAGATTTCATAGAGGACAGAGTTAAGGACGACGGGCAAAGATTCCTGTATCTGTTGTACTCTTGCAAGGGGCAAGCCACTAATACCATAAAGCGGTGCGTCCTGCTGCCTCCAGAAGTTGCTTATAGAAAGGCCAGGGACGTTCTGAGAGATATGTATGGACAAGAACACGTGACTGCCAAATCGTTGTGCGACGGTTCATTGAAGGGAATGAAATCGGTTCCCGTGGACTGTGAGGCGCTGACGAAGCTGACGTTAAAATTCTCAACTGTGAAGTTGTTCTCACACAAATGAATTGCTTATGGGATTTGAATCCATTGCAAACTATGAAACAGGTCGTTCAAGTAATACCTTACAGGATCCATGAGTTATGGGCTAGGTCGGTTGACGATATGCTGCGGCGAGGAGGAGACCTTAAGTGTGGTGATCTGCGGGCACCGGTGTTCCGTGAGGCGCGGATTCCTCGAAGTAAGTTTGGTAAGCTGGCGTTGAACAGCCAGGCCCTTCGGAGCACACAAGCGCATAATTGGAAACAAAACTCACCGAATAATCTCTCAGATGCCTTACTCTTGAATACGACGCAAGGGTTTGTTCCACAAACCCCTGCAGAAAGATGCCCGGTCTGCAGTCGACTACACATACAGGAGAAATGTCTTCGTTTTCCATCCAGTAATTTACGCGGAAGATGGAAGATGCTTGAGGAGATGAAGGTGTGTTTTTCGCGTTTGCGATGCGGTCACTTGTCGAAGCACTGACCCATGTCGGAACCATGTTTCAGCCCTGTTTCTCGTCCACTGCTGCATGATATGGGCAAAGAATTTACCGGCCGGAATATGCCCGACATAGGCAGAGAGAAGACGTGTTACAATCACTGCACAGCCATCGCAAAGCCAGTCGATCAGTTACTCAACCATTTTGCTGCCACCCTAAGACTCGAATGTCGCATTAGTCTGGGGGTTCTACTAATGAGATTGAAGGACCAAAGGGTTGCATGGAAATCTTTGCCCTACCGGATACTGTCTCAGATGCGACCGTCGTTTAGAGGGACCTCTTAGAATTAGTAGACTTCAGGGCCTCCACTGCTTCACTGTCAATTTCAACCGTCAACGGTATGACAACATGGAATTCTGGAGTTGCAGGCCTCATGCTTGTCTCGTTGTCTGGGAAGTAGCGCGTGCATGTCAAAAGAACTTTCTGCGTAGAGTGCCGCTCGATACAGTCGGCAAAAAACTGCTTGGGTACTGACTTCCTATCGTGACTTCATCTAAAATGCGTCTGGAGGCATCAACCAGCGGGCGTATGTGCATCCTTATAGGTGCAGACGTCCCTGAAGCACACTGGGTCATAGAGCAACGTTTAGTTGGACAAAAACAGCCGTATGCAATTCGGGCGCTATCAGGCTGGATTGTGCTTGGACCAGTCGATGAATTTGCACACTGGGCCGCAAATGTAACTCACATTGGACTCGAGGTAGATCCATCGACAAAACAGCTCGACTTACTGCACAATAATGAGTTTAAAGACAATGATTGTTTGGGGACCGCTTCATCAACGGAAGACCAATTGGCTATGAAGATGGCCGCGAGAACCATAACGTTGGAAGACGGTCATTGCGAAATTGGCTTACCTTGGCAAGATAACTCAATCAGACTGTTGGATAATCACATGATCGCAAGGGAACGACAGAATGACCTAAAATAAGTTTCTTAAGGGACCAGGAATTCCTTGTCAGATATTCCATTGTAATGAGGGGCACCTTAGTAAGTGTCACGCAGAGGTAGTCCCTGATGAAAACCTAAGAAGTGACTACGAGCCAAGATGGTACCTACCACATCACGCCCCCACGAAATCTAAAAGACCAAACAAGTTACGCGTCGTTTTCGACCGTGCAGCAAGTTTTCAGGGGCACTCTCTGAATGAGTACTTGCTTCAGCGACCGAACATGACAACAAACCTGGTAGGAGTGCATCTGCGATTACGAAGGGATTCAATTGCACTGGCAACGGAAATCGTGAAAACGTTTATGCAATTGCGAGTGCCAGTGAGACAGAGAGGAGCCTTGAGGTTCCTGTGATGGGAGGATGATCGGTTGGATGGCAACCTGATTGAATATCAAATGACTTCGCTTCCGTTTGGCAAGACCTTATCTCCGTAATGTGCCAATTTTGCTTCAGGCTGAACAGCAATTTATTGGGGATATCGGTATGAAGAACACGTCACCAGAGCGGTGCGAGATAACCTTTACGTTGGTGGCTGCCTGCTGTACCTGCGAACTTTTCACGGCGCTAAAGTGTTCGCCGGCCAAATCAGCACTCTGCTAGCGAATGCAGATTTCTGATTGCGTAATTGACTATGCAGGCTTAAGGAAGTACTTGAAGTTCTCCTAAAGTCTGAACTGGCTAGCTTTAATCTAGAAATCGAAAGTTCCAAATCAGTACCAGAAAAGACCTTGAGTTTGGAATGGGATGCCACCAAGGATAACTTCCAATTTACCTACAACACCCAGGTTAAGCTACAAACGCGCCGGGGGTTGTTGTCAATGGCCTCGTCAATATTTAGCCCACTGGGTTGGTTTCGCCCTTCGTTCTGTCTGGTAAAGTGATGTTGCAACAGTTATGCCGCGAACGGCTGAATTGTGACGAGCCAACAGGGGAATCACAACAAAGACGTTGGAACGAATGGTTGCAAAGCTTGAGAACACTCGGGACCCTGGAGGTCCCTCGATGCGTGCGTAACTTCTGCACCGCAGACAGAGGAACTCAGCTTCATGTATTCTGTGATGCTTCCGAGGCCGGTTATGGAGCGGTAGCTTACGATAGAGCCATTTTCAGTGCCCCTCTTCCAATTGTAAGCTGCTTTACTCCAAATCAAGAGTGGTACCTCTGAACACCGTAACCATTCCTCGACTGGAGTTGGCCGCGGCAGGCTGACAGTAAGAATTTACTACACATTTGACGAAGAGGCGCTAATTGTGTTCGAAGAGGCGTACTTCTGGACGGATTATTCTATTGTCCTCTACTACATCCGCAACACAAGAACAAGGTCCAGCGCTTAGGTAGCGAATCGGTTAGCAGAAATTCACAAATGATCCAAGCCTTATCAGTAGCGCCATGCTAGATCGGAAGTGAACCCTGCAAACTTGGCGCCGAGAGATGCCGCTTCTCATGAAGGCTTCGAAAATTTGTTCGGTGGGCCAAAATTCTCAGTCATGGATGAAGCACAGTGGCCAACGCATCCAGAAAAAGAACCGCCACCGAACATCGAACTGAAGCAGACAAAGGGAAAATTTGCATGAAGATATAAGTTAATCCAGTTGAATCCTTTCTCGCCAGGTACTCGGACTGGTTTCAAATGCTGAGGTCCGTAGACTGGCTTATACGTTTCAAAACTTACCTTCAGACTGGAAAGGGTAAATGCTCGGGCCGGACTCCAACCTTGGGACCCTTGATTTTATTGAAAATACCAAGAGCAGAAGAAAGCATCGTTCACGATGGACACAGACAGGTGTACGAGGAGTTGAAAGCACTCAAAAAACAAACAATAAAGTTGTTAGTAGCCACCCTATAGGACTGACAATAGCCAGGCCAAACCTCTTGCCAATTAATGGGTTTATTTGCGTTGGTGTCCGACTGAAATATTATAGTCAATGTGAAGGTGTCAGGCACCCTGTTATTACTCCCGGATCTCGCCCTTTCACCAGTGTTTTAATCCGGTGGTACCATATCCTAGAAGGAAACCTAGGAAAATCTCAGGTGTGGCAGCAGTCCGCAGATTTCAGGTAGTTTACAAAGTAGCTGCATTCAAGCCCGTGATTTGAAACTGCTGGAGATTCCGGAACTGCTTGACGACAGTAGGTAAGCAAATGATGGCCCTACTGCCATCAATCTGGACCCAGTAAGATTAGCTCCCCTTCCAGTTCGTTGGAGCCGACTAATTTGGTCCACTTTTACTGAAGCACAGCCGTAGGACCAAAAAGTGATACAGATGTCTCTTCACTTGTCTTTGGATGCATGTAGTGCATCTAGAAGTATCTCATACCATTAGTACCATTTCCTTTATTATGGCACTGTTGGGGTTCATGTCGAGAAGAGGACCACCACCCGAAAACTTCAGTGATAACGGGACGATCTTCGGCAAAGCTTGATGAAAACTGGAAAACCTATCGCAGAACTGGTCTACCGGCAGAATTTCCGATAAGCTTATGCTGAGGAGAGTGCAGTGGAAATTTAACCCCCCTCACTCTAGTCACCGGGAAGAAATATGGGGGACCACGTTGCGTTCGGTAAGACGAATACTGTTTTCGTTCTGTGAGGAACAGTCAGTGACCGACGAAGTGCTGGTTACATTTCTTGCGGATTGTGAACCGGTGATGAACGAACGACCGTTATTTCCTGGCGATACTCACCCCCAACGATTAAATAACCATGAGACCATTCTCGCAAAATCCCAGCCAATATATTATGAGAGAGACTGGTTCGTCAATGGAGACAAGCTAACAATCTAGCGTCCGTGTTTTGGAAGCGATGAACCAGGGAGTATCTTCCACTTTTACAGAAAAAAACGATAATGGATAAACCGAAAAAGTAGTCTCAGATTACGTGATGCGGTACTACTTGTCTCGGGAATTTTGCTCGCACTTTTCGCCAACGTCGGTTTGCCGTTGGTTTACCTTGATTGACGCTCTTTGTCGCCCGAAAGAAACACTGTTGAGGTTTGATTGTTGTATATAATTGATACGCTCCTGTAGTTTGGATCCGCTTTTGTTTTGATTTGAGCCAATCTTGTCACTAAGCGTCGCTCAAACGTTCTGTCGTGGAGCTTACAAGGAGTATTGTAGCCCTAAGTCCTTAACCGTGTGATGCAGAAATGGGCATGTCATTTATGGAGAGGGATTCCGGGGACCCATGGCATTCATGTTATCAGAGAAATCCTGTCAACAGAGAGCCCCACAAGCCGCTTAGAACACCAGTATTCAAGAGACTTTTTATCTTCGTTGTTAAGTGCATGGGTAGAGTTAAATTAATCAGCTTCAAAGTTGCAGACCACTCCAATGTCCTGGGTAAATGGAAGTGGTGCGTTGTGACGAATAACTTTAATGTTAACATTATTATGGAGCAGGAATAGAAGGGGAGCAAAGGCGCTACTCGTAATAACCGCAAAAGTGATAGCACAGGGATGGGAAAAGCAACCGCTAATGATGACTACCTGCAAGCTACGGGGAACGTAGAATGTGAGCCTCGAATCAGGGACTGAAAAATTTAAGACTGGCAATTGTGTTTCATGCAAGGCAGCGAAAAAATGAAACTGTTAGCAATAGTCGCACAGCTCGAAGCAATCCGATGTAAAAGCTCTCAAACATTGCAGCTTTCCATGAACTGGGCTGAAGTGCGGCAGTGGTTTCAACGGACAAATTAGGAGACCTGTATGATTTGAATACTCCACCGACTTGTAGCGGAATTCGATGGTCTCGCATTTGCACATTCTGGAATCCTTAGCAAGCAGTCATAAGCAACACATTCAGGACAAAATCCAGGAGCCCATTTGGACGGTGCCTTCTAGTGCACCATAGGAGGGAACAAGGTAATTACAGTAAGTGAGCAAAGAATCCTTATAAAAAGGCCCCGGATATGGTAAACCAAGGCCTATAGCATTCAGACAAAACGGGGCGAAGTAGCTACCCTGATTCCACGAAATTGCAACTGCGAAAGCACGGGGCAATTACAAGCCCGAGGAAATGCGTATGACAAAGTAAATAACCTAAATGCAAGATTAAATGGACGGTAGCAGCGAGTTGGAGCAGCCAAACCTTTTTATTGGGATATCAAAATCTGGGGGGCTTTTCGCAATACTCTCACCGAACGTGGTTCTTCATGCTCCCAAGTGGTACGCTGTGTTGGCGGATTACGCCTCCTGCCTTCACCCTCGAACGTTGTTTTTCAGGTTGGGTGGCCAGCACTCGGTCGGCCCCACCCACTAGCACTGTTGTGGTAAGCAGCACTCTAGCTCCTACGTTCATGTGTGCCATTTTGTACTGGCTTCCTCTTGCTCCTTTTAAAAATTCTTCTGCCAGAACCATACAAAACGGACTTACGAGTGGATAGCATTTTTGTTGGCATCTGATATAAACTGACGTTCACAATGCATCTTGACATTTGAGAACAGCTGAGGACAGTCATTTTTCATCAGCCTCTATTCCGGTCTGTGGAATTTGGCAATAGACCGACGTTCTTGGAAAGAGTTTTCCACTCGAGTCCACCAGACATTGCCTCATTTGATTCCGGTTCTCCTTCTTCTTTTCCGACGCCACCTTCATCTCTCTGGACCAAGCTGAAATTCATGACCGCAAAGTTGCTCAAAACAAACCTCAAGTATTAGTTCTACGATTGCACAATTTCCTTTCCGTTTCGCCGCTTTTCCTGCTCAAAGGACTGGGCCTTAAAATCTTTTGCGATTTATAATGCCTCATGTGATATTCAGTCTGGTTTTAACTCATCTCCATTCCATTATCACATCCATATTGATCCTCAAATCCACCATATAACAATCGATTTTCGAGGATCCCGGCCAAGTGGCGGCGAAGGCCTTTTCCTTCCAGCCATATTTTGCGCCCGCGACACACACCTCTGATACAGGACTAGTAATCCGTCACAGAAAAATCTTTACGAATCATTATCTAGCTTGGGTTCAAAACTCAAACCCTCGTGCCCGGCAAATCACATTGCCTGTTATGACCTTGTGGGCGAAAACAAATTGCATTGCATGTTTGGTTTCTGTTTTTTGTGTCTACACTGTGCCTTTCCTGCACAATTTTGATCTTGCCCTGCGCAAGACTCTAGTGTGTCGAGAAATATGCACAGACTAACAAACCCTTCAAACTACTCAAGGTTGATCCCACACCCTTTTCCCTTCGATTTATATTATTCGCATTTCCTGTGCATCATCCCTGTAAAAATTTGATCTTTCCTTGGGCAGGCCTCTCACAAATCAAGAAATATGCATTATTACTATAATATCTGTACAGAGCACAGGATACGTGTATTAGGAAAGACAGTTGGGTCTGATGCATGCAGTGTTATGCTCAACCAAGGAATTTTGGGTAACCAGTGACTTCAAGTGTGAGGACTGAAGTGCTTCGAAGGGAACTCCTAGAGATTCAGTACTGCTACGACTGATTTTACATGGATGACCGGATATTAGGCATATAGTAAGACAATACCACTCATTATTATCCTTGTTGATCACCAGATTTTGGGAGGATATAAAACTTTCAGCAGCCAAGGAGCTCTTGAGCATAAGGGAGCGTGCGGTCATCACTTTTGTGCTTTCGATACTGAATATATTGACCGCCAGAGCCGATGCTAGGTGCCATATTGCGCTAAAAATTGAGGAAATAAGAGGGGCTGCAAAATAGACGCCCTGATTACCGGAACACGGAGTCCAGAGCTTAGAAGAAAGCTGAATAGTTACTAGAGAATGATCATTGAGTCTGGTAGAAGTAGCAGTCTTTTTATTTCCCTAAAAACCACCTCCATCCCACCATGGCGGCGTCCAAAATAAGGCAAGAAATATGAATTTGAAAGAACAGATGGGTACTGCGTGGCACGCATCATATCAGTCCGGCGAAAGAAAACTACAGACAAGCGGGCTATAAGCCAAAGTGGCCTCGACGAAAGAAAATACCTTGGTTAGGCCTGGCTTAGCATGGCATGCGAGAACAAACCCGAAAGCTCGTTCATAGTATAAAAAAAGCAAGGACTGTGAGGCTGCAGTAAAACTACCGGATGAGAAACTACCACAGACCGCATCCGAAAAGGCCATTGTGATATCCAAAAAGTTCTAGGGTACTACCCATTTGCCGGAGGTAGCAAACATGAACTTGGGACCCTCGAAACAACCCAGATCCTAGAAATTTCGGAGCGGTGAAACAAGAAGACAAGATTGTGAATTAACATTCGGAACAAGTTTAGAGGTGCCGGCCCAAATGGGGTATACCCGGCGGTCGTTTGGTCATTAGCAGCCCTACCTTCTGCTTCTGCCAAGCAGCTCCGCCATGCCACCCTCCCGGAGAGTGCATACAGCGTGGGGAACTGCGGTAAGAGTGGAAACATGCGGAAGTTCGCCTAGAAACAAGCAGAAAATCTACATGCCGGTGAGAATAACTTGTACCTCATGCATGGAGAGAATGATCCTCAGGCGCTCGTTGGGCTGAGTTGTCCTCTCCTCCAGCGCTGTTTGCAATCATCGGTCACATGCTATTATAAGCATACGGATTATATAGAAGAGGTCTACTGCTTGGCGACGAGAATAGCGCTGGGGCGGCGGAAAAGATTTAGATAAGAGGATATCGTTACCTGTATCTCTACTCGATGGAACGCAGAGACGCAGAGGATACTTAAAACGGACATAGGATATTCTGAAGGGTCTAAAAGGTATAGAGGCTAGCGATCTGTTTAGTTTGCTCACGTTTATTGCACGTGGACATGGCCTGGAGCAAATAGGGAGTTACCGCAGGCCAGAATTGGGAGCTCACTTTTTCATGGACTGAATTGCGCAGCTCTGGGACAGATTGCCCCAGAGTGTTGTTCGCTGCATGCCGCGGAAAAATTTCGAAAGGAATCTATATCTTTTTGGGTGCAGTGCCCCCGGATTTGTGAACATAAATGAGGTCAGTGTACTCTCATTATTCCTCCTTAATTATATGAATGCAATAAGTATGGAGATGTTAACGCTCCCTAAACTCTGCCTTTCAAAAAGAGGGGAGCCCCGAATTCCGCCTAATCTTGGGAGCCAGGAAAATTCGCCGGCAACACAACGATCCGGCGGTTCGTTTGATTGTTTCAGTCACTTGTATCCTATGCAAGCTGGACGGAACTGAGCTGAAATAATAGAAGCCAAAAAGAGGGGAATTTTAAAAAACTTCAAGCCAAGGCGGAAGAGGGCTGCAACCGCAGTCAGAAGCTGATCTTGAAGATTGCTGACTCAATTTGGAGAGGCTGGCGAGAAAACCTGGGGATCAGAAGGAAAAATAAGTACCGATCGCCGCCAGGAGGTGCAACTCACTAGTACTCAATAGCTATGGACTGGTCGCCAATGAATTCGATGGTGGAAGAGAACTGCACTATGGGCGAGCGGGGGAAATCTTATGATTTGCAAGAACAAGCCTTAATGCAGCTTCACGGAGGATCCACGGATTACGTATATAGAAGCAAATCAGGTAGGGCTTTAGAGCCGTAGTAGCAAGACCGCTGTTGGTAGAGTTCCGTGATACCTCCGTCAGAGAACAACTAACGAATGAAGCAGTGTACTTTTATCGTAGTGCAGGGTGGCGTTGTCACATAGTTCCGATGTGAATCTGAAAGACCGAAATAAAGATCTGGAACCCCAACAACCATAAAGTAGGCTCTGCGCTTATGTTCATAGGACAGAACTTGAAAGAGCGGCCATTCTGACAAGAGGCGCGGTCCTTGAGCACCCACGAAACCCTCCACTTCTTGGTAGGCAAGGCATGATTGTCTTTCGAGGATTTGCTAGAAAATGAGACATGGGTTAATCACGTGGCAGAAGAAGATCCCGAAAGATCAGAAAATTGAAGATCGGCTCCGAATCATGGCATCGGGCACGGTAAAACAGGTAAAGCGTTAAGAAAGTTTCGAAAGGTGAGTACCAAAATAAGGCCATGACGCAAGTAACAGGTGATGCTACGGTATTTGAGAGGCCACAGACATGAAACGTGACCTGTCATACGGTGTTACACCCCATTCACAATTCAAAGCAAGAAATCGCTTGAAACGTATAAGGTTTCGAGGAACACTTGGACTGCAGGCAGCCGAAAGCATCCTGGGGCAACGTGTGTTGCTACTGAACGGCGAAGGATCCAGATGGTGATCTTCGCAGATGCTTGCAGCATAAGTGGACGGATCTAGTTGCATCCGCTGATGACTATCATGAGTATGGCATCGCGGTCACAGAAATCTGGTTATCCAACGACTACCACACACCTCTAGCGGACAGGACATGAGGGAGGAACTCTGAAGCTGGGTAGCAGCCACCTTTGTTAGATGAAGGGAAAATCACTTGGAATCGGGAGTTAGGCTAAACACTAGGCGTGTTCACGTATGTGCGGCCACACTTACATGGAGAAAAACTCGTCCTCTCCTGCATGTATCGCTTACGAAGATGGATCAGTGAGGAAGATAACTTCATCAATACTTGGTGTACGCAACAACTGTTCACGCCGCAGTGCCAATCATGGAGTATTTCCACTTACCGCACATAACCCTTGAAGTTTGTGCGTGCATGTCGGAACTAAGGAAGCGGAAATTTCTAGGCTGGCTACATGAAACATTAGTGTACTAGGTAAAGGCCTGGATGCACGTCGTCCCTAACGGACCTGGTGATTACAAACCAAGAGCGCTATAAGGATTTGCTGCGGTTCTATTCTCCGAGGAGAAGGGTGATCGCAAAATGTACTGTTTGTATATGTGGCTTCCATAGATGGCGTATCGAATGGTCAAAAGATTAAGGGAAATGGACATGTGAAAGCTTCCTGACAGGCATTAGAGGTGGTGCGAGACACCAATGATAACATTGTAGAGAATCTGTGATGGGGGCACTTTTTTGACCTTTCTTGTGGTGATGAACCCTGTTTACCCGTGGATTAGGCAACTAATCTCTGAGCTTTTCCCACTGTGGGCTGACAAAAATGTCAACGTACTTTTTGACGGATCCGTGCTTTCATCACATTTCATGAATTTAAATACCTTTAGCTTGTGTACTCCTCGCTCCTGCTGTGAACTTCTTCCCTTTGCTAGCTTGGTGGGGCTGAATATGCCGTTCTTGGCAGCACCAAACCTTCAACTACTTCTAAAGCTGCTGCCATAGCTCAATTACGGTTACCATATTTTACGGGATAGATGAACCGTGTTGCAGGTTTATTGTTGCAATCCAATAATAACCATAACCCCAAGCTGGCACCCAAGCCAGATTACTTCCTTCCTTTGCGTTTCACATCTCGCACCAGTTTTGAACGCATAGTTACCAGTTCCGTCCTCGTAATGGCTATTCCAAAGCTGCTATTCAAGCATTCCTGCTAGGAACCTGCTGGCTTGAACTGGCCTTCGAGTGGTGGCCCGTTAAACTGAAACTGCGCCGTCTATCGTACAGGATACATCAACTGGTACCTTTGCGTTCGTGCAAAACCGCGATTACTACTGTCTCCGGAACGGCTCTCGCACCTCATATTCCTCAACCGTACTGATGACTAAGGTAAAAAGCTGTGACAACAAAAATGACAGCATAAAAGACACTCTTCGCTATTGAATTTAAGGAATGTTCTTGCACAAAATTTCTGTTATCTGACGCACCTCCCAATAAAGCTTACTACCACCCGCATGTAAATACAACCACTACTCTTGGAACTTCCATATCTGAAGCTTCGTAAATTTCCTCCGGATTGTTTGCGACAACCTTTACAGTCTTCTTCTGCCTTTAGCATTTTTTTCGGCCGTTTATTGTCGTCAAATGCGTGCCTTGTCTACTTTGCCTGACGTTCCGCCTGGTTTTCACCACTTTCATCCAGTTACCCCATTACCATTGTTCGTCATCTCATCAGCTCAAAGTGAACGCCCATTACGTAACGCTGCTGATGTTCGGGGACTCCATCCACATCTCGACACCCGCCGTTCAGCTCCGTCCATATTTGACGCCAGTAAAGCGCACATTTACTGCACTTAACACGAAATGGCTCGTAGTCCGCTGCTCGCAAACCGTCCCAAGAAACTCTATTTGGTCTTGGAAAATTAGTTTTCCATTTTTTGCTTTTCACTGGTATACTTGTACTTTCCTTATTGCTTTACAGCATCTCACTCCACTTTCCGGTGTGTTTCTGCAACGCTGCTACCACCCTTTCATCCCTTTCGATTTCCATTATTTGCATTTCCTGTGCATCATCCTTGAAGAACTTTGCCCTTGTCTTGCACATGCCTCTCGCAAATCAAGATATATACATTATTATTGTTATGGTCCTCCAGGACGAGTTTGCAGCGCTTGAGGGCACAAAGCAAAGGACGCGGTGTACTATAGTGGAAGGCGAGAATAGGCCGACTCTCTGGCGTGGCCGATTGTAAACTGTAAAGGACAAATCTGCAGCAAGGGGTATTTTCCTCGGACGTGAAGCGGTAGGGATAATGGCTACCTACAGAGGTTGCTCACGGTTGGCTGATTAGTCTGCTGCGGCTGCGAAGAACTCCACGGAGCTGTTTAGACCGAGATCGGCGCTGATGTGCAGAAGTGCGTAGAATTTCATTCCTATATACGTGCTTTCTGTAAGGCACAAGCGAGAATACGACTCTCAGGCTTGTTCCCGACTGTTCCAGAAAGATAAATACTGTTTGGATGAGGTTTAACGACTAGCCACACCGGTAATTGAAGGAGAAAAAGAGAAGAAATGAACAGTGGAATGGTGATGGGCTCAGATTGGGAGTATGAATGGGATGTTCAGTGCAGTCTTTTTCCTAGTGAAATTCGTCAAAAGACCATATTTAAAGAACAATTTAACTTCAGAAGCTGAGGAAGTGTAAAGAAATTGATAAAGCATCGCTGTAGGCAGGGGGCTAGTGAGTAATTCCTTAAAAACAGTGGTAAACGGTAGAATAATTTGGTTAATGCCACTGAGACAAGTGCTCTCTATAAGTTGAAGCTAGATCTTGATCTTAGGTCGGATGGTGTGATTTAGTATGTATTGGTTTTATGGATGCATGCTTAGCATTTGACATCGCAAGCCGTTTTGGAACTCCCACCTAAAAATCGTTCTCTCGCCATGGAGGTGTGATGAGTTTTCTTTCTGTCCCACTCCTTTGCTGCTGAAAGAGGGTAGGTGGAGCTCCAAGGATAACAAGAAAAAGATAAAGTGGCAGATCTGGACACCAGATTCTGTGTTCATTATAGAAAGAATTCAGGACGTTAGTGTGGCCCTTTGGGTCACATCTGTCCCGCGGCAACTAAGTTAAACTGAATGCGTTACACCGACGTCCGGTTCTGCGGTGGACTGTTGACACTTACATCTGCTTTTCCGTCTATGTCAGATATTCCTTTCATGGTCCAGAAGATTTTTGCAAACATATTTAGAAGTCAATTAGCAACTGTGCCCTCGGAATCACCCGATTCATAGCTCTAAGTGGACCGAGTTGCACTAAATGTTTTTCCAAATTGTTTTATCTATGGTAAGGTCAGTAACGAGGGCAGTCGTTAACACTACCAGGGCCTCCGTTCCATAAATTTGGCTGTTCTTTGAGCTCATGTATCATTTCCGGAAATATTTTAGTGCATCTTCGGCGCTTTGTTGCTGTATTGGTAATGGTGGCTATAGCTCTCGGGGTCGATGTAAGTTTTTAGTACGCGAGATCCCATTATAGGTAGTTTATAAACAGGGAGTGACTTTAAAGATGTGAAATTGGCTATTCTGACCGATAGATTTGAAGGCGTGCTTATCATCAGCGCTTTTAACTGATCATAAGAAGCACCGATGTTGGAAGCAACGTCTGTCAGAGTCTGGTGGGCTAAATTGGGTTGATATTGCAATGTATTCCTGTCGTTTGTTTACTTTTCCCATTTTCCAACTCTTTAACATTAATACCGTGCATTGTGGTGGGTCGCGTATAGGTGATTTTGCTTTGGCACCCTCTTCGTACTGATTTTCCACGTTGAAGTCTTCCGCAATTACTATCACAGGTAAATGTATTTGTCGTATTTTTCTTTTTTTCGGTCTTTAAGTATTGCCCATTACTCGATTCCGTGTACCGTTATTCCCAGAGGCGTGATCAGCCACACAATATCCTGGTGTTCGGACGTGACCTGTATTTTCGTATCCCATCACTGCGGTCACTCCTACTTTCACAACCCCAAACCCCTTCCAAAAACTCTGCGATAGATGCACACTGAAAATTAAGAAATCCAAAGGATGAGTATTGTAAGACCGTTCGTCTTAACGCCGATTTCGTATTATGTGGTACACTTTGGAGTTGACCGCGAATGCGGCATACCACATATATATATATATATATATATATATATATATATATATATACTTCATTTTGTGGGATGTTTTCCGATGAACTCACTCGTACATGGATTGGATAAGTGCGCCTACTTTTAATAGACTATCTGCGAGATAATTCGGCTTCATGGATATCGAGAACCATTGCGACCAAGCGTTACCGTTGGAAGCCAAATCCTTGACGATCGCTGCCCAGGCTTGCCTCCAGGAACGACGGCCACCGTAGTTTCATTCTAAGTCTAAACCATCTGCATCCTTTTCAGTGACACCGATCCTCGTTTTCAAATGGCCGCCAGGGCGATATCGTCATTCTAAACAAGGTGTGGGATACAGCATTTATTGAAGGACTTTCTTCCCTATGCGTCGTAAAATATGGCCGAGCTTTTTCAGCCGACGGCTTTGCAGGGAGATACGCAGCTGTTCAATATCGCAGTACCACCTCCTCATATCGTTGTTTGTTCATTCCAATTTGTCCAGAGGATTCACCACAAGCACCATTGATCGAATACCTCCGACTTCCTTAAATCCCCGACTCGCGACAACCAAGGTTCACGTCCATTGATGATCACGGGGACGACTGCAGTGAGATAGGCGCATCTTTATTTGAAGGCTGATTTCACTGCGTGCCCATAGTATTCGTCGAACTTGAAGAAATGCTTTGTCGATCCTCATACTAACTTTGTCCTTTTCTTGCTCATTCGGTAACAAAGCTGATCCTATGTATTTGAATAATGGCATTCTAGATTCGCTTGCGGTTGATGAAACCTTTTTGAGCACCTGGCATTTGGAAGGTCGGGAAGGCTTTTGTTTCCTTCGCGTCGGTTTTCAAGTCGACTTTTGCTGGAAAGAGAGTACATCGGCTGAGTATTGCCTGCATGGCTGCTAGGGGTCACCGGTCATAAACACGTCGTTCACAAACTTCAGATCTATGATATAGATTGGTGGGCCAAGCTGGGGGGCCTTGACAGCCCGTCACATCGTTGTTCGTAATCCTAGCGACGGTATAGTTGAACAGAATCAAGGAACGGGGAGCCACGCCTAACTGCAGAACGAATAACGACTTACATTATCATCATTATCATCATCATCATCATCACCATCATCATCATCACCATCATCATCATCATCCTTCAGCGTTCAACAGCAAGGCAAGCGTCACCGACGGCTTCCTTGCACCAGAGTTACACGTTTCTATAGGAAGAGTGGATATCAAAGGGGAACAGGGAGTGGACCTACACAGGCAGGAAAAGATAAGATGCTACTGCAGCCAACACAGAGAATACAGTCTAACTGTACAAACGCACGTGTTTTCAATCATTCCGATTCGATGGAAAATGACAACACGATCGCCACTGTTCACGGTTCACTGCCATATCCTTCAGTGTCTCCAGCCAGCTAGTTGAAGGGTCTCTCGGACCCCAACCACGGAGGCTTGAGACACCTACTTTACCTAACTTCGCTGTACACTTTCTCATCCCACGTTGCCACGTCATCTGTTGGCCTCCACAGGGCTTCTTCCATTCCTTAGGAGGAACACAAAATAGGGCACGGTATGGTAGACGAGTGTTCGTCATACGCAACACGTGAACCAACCAGCGTGGTCTACTAAGTTTCATAAGCTGAAACAAGCTATTCTCAGAAGTGGCACCCAATACCAGATTCCTAACCTTTATATTACTCACCCGGTCACTCCATCCAATCCTAGCTATACTACGTAAACATCAGTGATCGAAAACCTCCAACCGACGAACATCTCCGGACATATACTCCATGTCTCGTAACCGTACAATAGAACTGAGCGCACTGCGGCACAGTACACACGACCTTTCAACTTCAGTGAAATATCAGGCCGACGTCACAAGTGCTTCAGTCCAACGTAAGCTGCCCGAGCCTTGGATATACGCGTGTTTACCTCCACTGCCGAGCTACCATCGTCGGACATGCAGCTAACAAGGTAGGTGAAACGGTCCACAATCGTCAGCTCCTCTCCATCCAGTATCAAGTTCGGCGCTGCTGTCGTCCAGTCCTGTAACAGTATTTTGCACTTTGAAGGTGTAAAGCACATGCCAAATCGAGCAACGGATCTCGACAGTCTATCTAGTGCCCGTTGTGCATGGTCCGCAGACTCGAACAGGCACACGACGTCGTGTGCGTAATCTAAGTCAAAGCTTCCCTCTACTTCCCAGTCCGACTGTTAGATCCGGGAGACCTCCTAAAGCATCTCCCATTACCTCGTCCATGGCGAAGTTGAACAGAAATAGAGAGATGGGACACCCTTGTCGAACGCCGCTGGTCGTTTCAAATGAACTTGATAGTTTACCGTGTACCCTGACAGATTCCTGTCTCAGCAGATATCAGTTCTATTATTCTCACAAGTGAAACATCCCCGAAAGCACCATTTTGGCTCGGATGTTGGAATATGAAGATTGGATAAATGAAGTGAGCTTTTCTAGTGCACTCTTCAATGAGAGGCGGCGGCAAGGATTGTACATTCGACTAAGTCGGACGCGGTCTTCAAATAAAGAAGGACAGATCGTCAGTCTACGGAACTTGAGCTTTGTTCTGTGATCTGTCGCAAAATGGAAATTTGACCAACACAACTGATCGGGAAACAAACCGACTTGAGTCTCACACATGTATTTTTCGCTAGTACTACATAATCGGCAGGGGATAATGCACACTAGCAGTTAGGGTGTAATGTTAACTAAACTAATTTCTTTGTGGTTTTCATCTAAGGATCTGTCACCTCTCTTGTAAATCGGTACAATCGCCCATTCATACCAGTCCTTAGGAATCTGTTTGATTGCTCAAATTGATCTCAGGAGTTTTGTTAACTCCGGTGCTAATATTTTGCCACTGTTCTTGAAGAAGGATGGTGACAACCTGCCTGATACAGCTGCCAGACCTGTATTTTTGGTTACCTTCATTTCCGGTGGAAGGCTAATATCCACCTGTATTGGTTCATTTGCAAGCATAATTGGAACGCCTACTGTGGCCGCGGGTTAACCAAACTGCTTCCTAGCGTGTTCTTCCCAAAGCGCCAGCCAATGCTTATGAGAATGAATAAATAAGCCATCGGATTTCTTAATCACCACACTTGCACTTAGCTTACGCTGACCAACACCCCTAATTAATCGGTGAAGGGTACTGCTATTTTCAACACCCATAGCATTTTACATTTTCCTTTCCACGAATTTTCGCAGTCATTTCACAGGCCACTGCTTACCTGGTGTCTCAGCGACATGAGATATAAGACTTAATGCTCTCATGTGTTCTGTTTGCATTTTGGTTGAGTCCGATGTCCTGTTTTTCCGTAGTTTTTCGTCTTGTTTTTTCCCCATGCGTTTACATATTGTACCTTCCGGTGTTTCAGGTAGCTGGTCCCTCCACGCGATGCAGCAACCACCGGTACTCAAATTGATTATGGTTGGCTCAGGTGGGGTGGGGAAAAGTGCACTGACGTTGCAATTCATGTATGATGAGGTAGGCTGTTGTCTACTTTAGGCTATTCTCACTCTTCGGATTGTTTAGTTTATCGAAGATTACGAACCAACAAAAGCGGATTCTTACCGAAAAAAATACGTTTTGGATGGTGAAGAAGTTCAGATCGACATTCTAGATACAGCTGGTACGTTTACTAGTTTTGCTTTCAACCTATTGTAAGAAGCGACAATTTATTTTGGAATTCCGTATTCAGTATGCTCTTCTTGCAGTTATCTAAGTCATTTTTGAACTTTGCTGCTGTTCGACTTATGCCCTTCTCGCGTATCAATGGACTTCCCCCAATGCGTCTTATTTTATTCGTTTGTAACCACAGGATGTTTGCACGCAACTGCCCCTAGATATTTATCATACTTACTGATCAGTGTTTATCTGTGGTTTTATTCTTTAATTAGAACTTCCACAGATAGCGTCTGTTTGTCGAGATCGGAGTTCATGCTGGGATCGTTTAGCGCTGTTTTGTACTTGTTTGAATACTTCCGGAATAGCGGTTTTGACGGAGATTGGATGATAGCCGCTCGGGGTCATTACGTCAAGGAATGGAAGAGAACACACACTGTCTTCTGGGTATCAGGAAAGTGGAAAGCTTCAGTATGAAAGAGAGGCCAACTCAGGAACGTTAAAGACACTAGTGTGCCGCCAAGACCGGGGGTTTGTAAACGCTCAGAGGACAACACCTGGCGGATCTTAGTGCTATTTCGGAGGAGAAAATAGGGGACAAGGGGGAGGGAGAAATCAGAGATGTAGAACAATCGGGTACGTTAGATCTACAGGCAAACTGGAAAGCAAAAATCTCATCTTCCTCTTGCGGTTCACAAACAAAGTCACCAGAAGAACTAGCGATGGGGCGAATTGGGAGGGTAAAAACAGAGAGAGACCGCTTTAGAAAGGGACCAGAATGTTCAGTCACGGATGGCGGATAAGACTAGATGCTTGGCTTCAAGGCGGATGAGGCGTTCTTTATCTTTCTGTTTAGTTGACGAGCACCTATTCCTAGATTGGATGAATTGATGGCGAGAGACGGGAGTGAGTGGGCGCTGCCGACCGTGAGATGATAAACGCTTCAAGTGCATACCACGGTTGTATGCGTGATTGAACTACTCGGGGAGATTCGGGTTTGACTGGTTCGGGAAAGTATGAGATAAAAGACTGGTATTTTGAAGAACAACGTCGGTTAAATTGGAAACATATGGAAACGCCTTGAGTGAAACAAGAAACGTTACATAAATAGGAAGCCAAGAAATCGAGAAAAGCGTCCAGGTTGAACTGTGGCACCAAAATGTGTTTCTCAAGGAGGAGGATAAAGTTGTAAGCGCTAGTGACTGTTTAGTGGTTCGATAAACCAAGTGGCAGAAAAACGAATGAGTTTGGGAAGATTAAATGAGCAGAACAGAGGGTAACATCGAATGTTTGCTCACGGCCACCTGCTCAACCGGGTATACTCCTGAGGAGACTGGTTGTTGAAACGGTCCACAATTGTCAGCTCCTCTCCATCCAGTATCAAGTTCGGCGCTGCTGTCGTCCAGTCCCGCAACAGCACTTGACACTTTGAAGGTGTAAAGCGCATGCCAAATCGAGCAACGGATCTCGACAGTCTATCTAGTGCCCGTTGTGCATGGTCCGCAGACTCGAACAGGCACACGACGTCGTGTGCGTAATCTAAGTCAAAGCTTCCCTCTACTTCCCAGTCCGACTGTTAGATCCGGGAGACCTCCTAAAGCATCTCCCATTACCTCGTCCATGGCGAAGCTGAACAGAAATAGAGAGATGGGACACCCTTGTTGAACGCCACTAGTTGTTTCGAATGAACGTGACAGTTCACCGAATGCCCTCACGCGGCCATAGGTATGCAAGTTTAATGCTCGCAACAGGCTCACAAACTTCGTTGGCATGCCCATCCGGTGGAGAGCACTGAGTAGTGCTGGTCGGTCCACGGAGTTGAAAGCAACTTTCAAGTCGAGAAAGACTACGATCGTAGGGCGGCAATGTGTGTGTGGCATGGTCTGAGTAACTGGAGAACGGTGCATATCTGGTCGATGCAACCTCGACCTGGCCGAAATCCGACCTGTTGTTTGCGAATATTACTCTCGCGAATCGGTGTCAAACGGCGCAGCATTATCGAATCTAAGACCTTAGTAACTACTGGAGTTAAACTAATTCCACGATGATTGCTACAGCCACTCCTCGTGTCCTTCTTGAAGATGGGTATAATCAGTAACTCACCCCACGATAGTGGGATACGCTCCTCGTTCGAAATATCACGAAGTAAGGAGGTAAGTGATTTCATCAGCACTTCTCCACCCTATTTGGAACGATCTGGGGGAAGGTCGTCGGGACCGGCAGCTTTTCCCTTCTTTAGAAGCTGAATATTCGACTGCACTTCCACTTCCGTTGGAGGATCAAGTGACACCTTCCAAGGATTCACAGCTGCAGACGTCGGACTAGATACGATAGCGTATGGCCAGCTAAACTGATCCTTGAAATGCTCTGCCCAACGGTCCAGTCTTTCCTGTCTACCGTGAATGAGCTCTCCAGTCCTATCGCACACGACTTCACTAACCGAAGTTCGCCGCCCACCGCTTTCGCGTTAAGCTTAGACAGTCTTTGACTGTTACCTGAAGCAGACCCCACTTCCATCTCTTCGGCTACCTTAACCCACCAGTTTTCGCGGTCATTCTTAGGGCTCATCGTCAACTGACGCTGCAACTGCCGATGCATCTTATTCATTTCCTTGCAGTTAGGAAGCTGGCGTTTTTGCTCCATTAGAATTAGTGACGCTTGCGAGATCCAGTGTTTTTGATGAACGCTAGATCTCGGACCGCAGGCGATATCTGCTGCCCAATGCACAGCCTGCTTAATTTGATCCCACCGATCGTCTACATTGCTATTGGTCGCAGTTCTTAGTCCCTCGTATAGTTTCTGTTCGTAGCTGTTGCGAACAGCCGAGTCAGCCAAACATTCGACAGCCAGTCGGGTTTGTGGCCTGCGTCGATGGTCGTTGAGCTGTAGCAAAATTCGCATTAAAACTAACGCATGGTCCGATTCGACGTACGTGGTCCAGTATGATCTACAGTTCTGGACAGAACTGCGCGAACGGTAGCTAACTGCGATATGGTCAGTCTGACTCAAAGCACCTGGCAAGTTAGAATGCCATGTCGCTGTGCAACGCGAACTGTGTCGGAAATTCGTACTAGATAGGAATAAATGATTGTCTACACAGAATTGGAGAAGTCTTCCTCCGTTGTTTGTTCGCTGGGCAGGCAAGGCGCGCCGCCCCCCTAAACAGAACTCCAATGCACTAAGTTTTCCAACTTGTTTTTTAAAATTACCTGCTACCACTACAATGTCAGAGCGTTTGCTCTTCCGAACAAGAGTGACGAAGTTATCGTAAAACTCGTCTTTCTCCATGTCAGTGCTGCAGTCTGTTGGAGCGTATACCGAGATAACAAATAAACTACGCTTAACACTACTATCCTTCCGGACGCCGACTGATCCCTGCAGTCTCATGGCACGCAAGCGACTGTTGACTGGGATCCAGTCTAAAAGAGCTGCTTCAGCCTTCTCACTCAAGACTATTCCTACAGCGCGTTGACCAACAGCTTGAGCTGCTTCGTTTCCTGAAGTGCGAAGAAAATATCCTGACGAGACGCTTGGCGCAGTCAGTTGAATTGCTCTGTTCTACTCGAATCTTGAATTCGTGTTTCACTCACGCAGCAGACATCAATCAAAAGTGAGTCCACTGTCAGAGCCAAACACGCCTGTTGGCCAGCCAGCTTTAAAGTGCGCACATTGAAGGAACCCAGATGCAGAGGCTGACGAGGCTTGAGAAAATGTGAGCTAGCAGACTGAGAACCAACTAATTCACCACTTGACAATAAACCGTCGCGAGTATTGGGCGTGTTATCAATGGGGAAACTATGGTTAGGCAGAAGGGGCAAACAGATTGGGTTGGAGACAGAAGAGACAGGTTCAGTAAAAGATTGGAAATAAATGGAAAGTGAATTACTAATCACTGTTAGGTGAACTGTAGACAGCGTAGAAATGATCATTAGAAGGTGAACGCCGAAGCTTCAGCCGCATCGGCTTATGCTCATTGTTGAAAAGGATTGAGATTTTATGGTCTAAAATTGGCGGCCAGTTGGCACACAAATTCACAGAAACCACTTTCGGGTGACAAAAGAGAAACAATAGGTCAAATTAGGGTATTGTAAGTGAGTGGTCTGTGATGGAGTAGATTTGAGTTTCGCTGAAAAATAGAGCAATAGGGTAAGACTGGATAAGTTGATGAGCAGAATCAGCATCTTGATTCGGTTTGCAAATTCTAGTGTGAATGATGAGTTTCTTGTTGAATTGTGAATAAGTACACATGGTTTCATAAATGACCACTCAGTAGCTCAACTTAGTCCCTTAGGTTCTTTTTAATTACATGATGGGTGCGCGAATGTAGTGTAAGGGATATGCTCCGTAGTCCACTACATGAGAAGAATCGGTGATCATGATTCGGGAACTTTGAATGGGACTGAATCAAGTAAGCTCCAAATAGGTCAGGTGTGGTTATGAGCCAGGAGACAGCAAATTGCCATCTACCACGTGCATGCATATATTTCGACTCAGTGCAGAAAAGTCAGCTTGTCAGTACAAAATTTCTACAATACAAAGGAGCCAAAAGGTTAACTTTACTCTTGGAAGCTGTTTCATTTTCTATGCGGTTCGAATTTCTGTGATATTTACTTAATTCCGCCTTAGTATCTGTAATGTAATACCGGGTCAACCGAAACCAAGCCGTGGGTGATGAAAGATGACTATCGTTGAGCCGCATGCTCCCGGTTAACATTTTTCGGTGAACTTCAGGTGTATCCTCCATTTTATCGTTTAATTGGTCTACTGGTGGTCAACTGGGTTAAGCTTCTGACATTCTCAACATAAAAGGTTCTAGTGGCAGCTCCGTCCATCACCTGGTTTTCAGACGGCGATTCCTTGTTGCCGGGCTCGTTACCAGGCATGACCTTTTGGAACTTTGGTTCTGTGTCACTCCAAGTTTTAGGATCATGGTTGCTGGCTCCCCTTCTTTTCGTGCAGTGGGCTCGAAAGACGATGGGTAAAGTTTCTTCCCCTAAACTCTAACGGTCCTTACAATGAAATCGAATCTTATAAACGGGTAAATTGCTGTTTGCATAATATATCAAGACAAAAAGAAAAGTGTAGTAGATGATGGGAGTTTATTCCGATAGGAAATCATTGCGATCGACTACACAAGCTGACGGCGGGTCCATACTCGCGTGAGTTGGTAGCAGGTGTGAAATTATTATCTTAACTCGAACTCCTGATAATGAAACGAAAGACGAATGTACTAATTCTTTGGGGTTTGAAAACTACCCCAACGCTTCTGATTGGGGTATAAAATACAGGGTCTCGCTTCGTATCCCTAAGGCTCCATAGGCTTTTTCAATATACGGCATACGTGGCGTCTCCGCGACATCAGGTTTTCTCCAAAATTAGAGTTTACAATGCCGCCGTCCACTCGGTGCTACTTTATGGGAGCAAAACCTGGTCAGTTCAAGAAGAAAATCTTCGCCAGCTGACAGTGTTCCAAATCCGCTCTCTGTAGTTCATTGTATGATTATGGCGGCAGTATCCTGTCAGTAATGAGATGCGAAGGCAAGTATTATGCGGAGTTATTTTTTCTCCGACTTTGGTGAATAGGCACATCTTTCGGATAACTAACTTTGCCTCATTGTTCTCTACCCACGTTCGCTGACCAGGATTGGGAAGGGTGACATGGTGCTAAACGGTTATCATAGAGTTCGAAAGGCTCTCTCCCAGTGCAAATGTAGGGCGAAGTTGTTGTCTACTAGCCTAGACATCGAAAACGATTGCTCAGAGAAGGCGACGCACACGATTCGAAGTCGGAGTCATTGGGATCAATAACATCGGGAAAGCTGCGGTAGCTATCAATCTTTCGCATTCTATGTATAAGATCCAAATCAAGATGAAACACTGTTATTATTATTATTATTATTATTATTATTATTATTATCGTCATCGTCATCATCATCATCATCATCATCATCATCATCATCATCATCATCAACAACAACAGCAACAACATCAACGTTCAGCTTTAAACAGCAAGGCAAGTCCCACTGACACCTGCATTTTTCCCTGAGTTACATGTTTCTATAAAAAGAGTGAATATACAAGGGAAACAGGAAGTGGGCAAACACAAGCGGGAGAAAAAACATGCCTTAGTAGCCAACAAACCGAATACAGTCTAACGCACTTTTTCAATTATTCTGATTCAGTAGAAAATGACAGCACCGTCGTCAATATTCACAGTTCGCCTCCGTATCCTTCGGAGTCCTCAGTCAGCTCGTTAACGGAACTTTCACACTCCAAGCACCACGACGTG
>LUCM01007101.1:0-17794 GCA_008360955.1 Fasciolopsis buskii
CATCATGCGGTATTTTGTTTGTCTTTTCCAAATAGGAATTCTCTTTTAAATTTACGACATCAGATTTTCTGTTCTTGTTGATGAAAGTAAAAATTTGTCAACTTGTTTGAGTAATTTTGTCGTCTGGCCATATTGTGACAATTCACAAATCAGTTAGGCATAAAATAGTTTGACCTGAAATCAACCGATCACGTGGAGGAATGATTGGACGAGATGCACTATCTGATCACGTGAGTTAAACGGAATTGCTTGTGGTGGAAGCTCATTGAATTTCAGCTCACCGTTAGAGATTCTAACGTTTCGTTACTAAGTAACACCATGAATGTTTGCACATACGAGTGATTGTGCCTGTTCGGAAATCGGCAGCTTTTTTTGTTCGCTGATAGGATAGATTGAAATCAAAATCAAAGATAAGCCACAATTGAAGAAACTACGTCACAGGCATCATTAGATCTGGCCTAATCTATTAACGTTTTCCAGCAAGGCTTTTGCAACTGGTCTCAAAGAAAGGATTTGCGATCTAATCGATGAACCCATGCATCCATGGTCAATTTTCATTTCCTTTATTTTTCCTCTTTCCAGCAAGCTGAAATTGACCGCGTTCGCTCTAGACACGTGACTTGCCCCCTCGGTAGTATGCAGCAATTTCTGTTGCTTCCTAACGGACACTTATACCGATGCACAAGCTGGTTGTTGACCAGTGGATATGCTGCTTCATCGCGGAGTATCTGATATACCAGTACTGAGTGAAAGATAATGCTTATAAAATTAGAATAGTTTTGAGCAGAAAAGTGACTCATGTTAACAGTTTTATCAGCCCCCGAGTTAAACTAGACGCCTGTAGGCGAGAAAATCAAGGGTCGTTTCCGTATAACCATATACTATTGTAGGGCTTATTGTTATGTGCTAGTTCGCAGAGACCAAGAACTCGGCATTCATCGCAAAGTGATTGCTCCGAATAAACAAGAAACAATACCTATCACGAAAAAAGTAGCTTGCGTCGCTCCTTGGTTTATCATAAAATTCTTAAGCAACCGTTCATACTAATTACCATAGCCAACATTGCTGACAGGCATAACATCTCGCAGTTCCTGACATGTATCTCCTTTTCAAAACTCCCAAGGATATGACATATAAACAGCCTGCTTGCACCTTTATTTTCCAGCAAAACTAATAGAGATGCAACCTTTGATTGGAGTTACTTTTCATTAATCACTTTATTGCTCCGGCGCTTCTGAGTGCCTCTTCCACTTCCCCCTACCCAGTTCGTTGCATATTGGTGCCGTTCTTGTTCCACACCCTCAACTACGGTGTTTGTTGATCCCACTTTGTCCTTTCAAATCATTCAAAGCAATGAGATAATACGTGACTTTGCAGATTATCTTTACTTCTCGACCACAGTCAGAGCTTCATCAACCTCCACCTTCTAATGTGACCGTCACTTTCATTCAATGCTTTTTCTGTTCAATATATGGTTCTTTTCCTCCTGTGATGTCTTGTATCTTGAGATACTCGACTATCTGTCAGTAACACTGGTTAAAACTGTTGGATTAATCATCCGATTTGTTGACTAGTTTGGTGTGAGCATAACTTCGATTCTGATTTTTCATCAGCTCACCATGTCCTTTGCTTCACAATTTACACATCCAGAAATGCCACTACTCAAACAATCAAATGATAATTTTATCATCGGTTGGATTCAAGTGCCACTAGGGATCGAACATCATTCAACCACCGGAAGAAGTGGCCACAAGTATGGCCAGTAAACGGGATTGATTGTCCGGTTTCTCGGTTTCGTTTAGAATTTTCCCGTCCTAGTAGCACAGTTACTACGACCCTGCTCAAAGCTCATTTTTGACTTGAAACAAAAGATTTCAATTACTTTATAGCACTTTCTTTACTTTTCACGTTTTGTTGCCTGAGAATAATTTGCACAATACTGTAGGTTATTTTAGCAATATCTCGAATTCCATTTGGTCGGACAAATCTACACTTCTTCAACCAGAGCGAATTTTATCTAATCGGAGTTATTACTGAGCACCCGGATTCATTCTTCGTGGTATTTCCACTTAGCATTTCAACTAACATTTTCGGTCTCCGTCTTTTCTTTTCAGTCGCCCAAGCAAACTGATTAGATCCCCGTTCTTTGACAGTGGCGTTCTTCAAAAGTCTGTTTGTGTCGCAACATATCATTTTTATCTTAAACCCCGTACTAAATGACAATCGGGAACTTTTCAGGCAGAATCAGTTGCATTTTGACATCTGCTTCCTCTCGAGACGCTTACTTTCTGAAATAGTTATATTTGTTCATGCTTAATAAAATCGTTGAGACTACGAAATGAACATTTTCAGAAATCCCATGACGAATCACCGATCAAACTTAAATCCGTTCAAATAAAGGAAAAAACGAAAATCACTGACAAGTCTGTAGCCAACCAATTCCTGAGTAGCAACAACAGTAGATCTCAATGGCACGGGCATTCAAGTGCTACGCGAGGAGAAAAAAGGATCTTCATGCAATGTGTTGAGTGCGCCGCCAGTACTATCCGCGCTTCTCTCACCTATCCAATGATATCCATATCGCGTTTTTCCTCCATGATAACTTGTGCACTCTATTTTCATATTTGGTATGTTTGAGGTTCTGAAATAACCACTGTGGTAGGTGGTGACCGTGAATCTTCGTCTCATCAAAGTCATCATACTACGGATCTAGCTGATATCCCGAATTCTACCAACAATGAACTGTCAAATTTATTGTCTTTTCCTGACTCCTAGAAAGCTATCATTATTTCTTCAAATCTGGTAATTCCAATGTTTTAGCCATCCACTTTCACTTCATTCCCTTAATGTACTCCAGTCACAAACTGGTAGTACAGATGTGTGCATATAGCGCATATCTATTTGCAGATTAAATGCTATCAGAACCATTGTGAAAAAGAAAACCAATAAGGAAGAGGGGAGAAATAAAAACGTACTGTACAAAGTTTACTACTCAAGTGTTAACTCTTTCAGTTTCCACCTTCGCACTATTGATCATTTATAAATATATATGGTTCTTCTATGGGTTTGTTACTGTCCGATTACCCAGATCGAGGTAGAGCATTGAGTTAGGAGACCCTACCCAATCATTTGACCAAATAGTCTAACTTACAACGTAAAATTACCATCTGAGTGTCACATAACCCACTTGAGACCCATGACCGATTGCTCGGTTCATACGTTTTTTCAGATGAGAACGTAATTCCTCCAAGCCCGGTAACCTCAACGCCATTGACGTCAATGGCCATACAGCTGCATGCTTCGTGTGCCTTCTGGGATTGTTTAGAATCAGAATTTTATCATCTCCACTAAAATTATTTCCAATGTTTGATCAAATTAATTAGTAGCTCTGGATGCTCGTCTTCATTCACAAAATTTGATAAAGGCAGCTCCGTCACCGGAACATCGTCAACAGAAGCTGTTTGCGATGCACCGACATTCGGGAGCATTTCGAGATGGAATTGGATGATGCAACTTTTTACCAACCCACTGAGACATAGAGGGGGCGAGGCAGAGCGCACTGTACGCAAACAATTATGTGCACCTATGAACTCTCTTGATGGTGCCATTTAATTTGGTTTATACATCTAACAGGTCCTAATTACATGCCTTTGACACCACTGTTCATCAAATAAGTAAGCTTTTAGCTGCTTGAACAAAAACACGCACATCATTCTTTTCTGTACTGTTTACCTACATCAGACTCTATCTCACTGTCCTTCGTACTCCGCGAACCGGATACGTTTGTATATCCTAGGCCTTCTTTAGCACACCTAGTCAGTAATTTTACCAACAAAAGGCAGTGCATACGAGTGAGCAGAAAACATCGAAACCACTGTTAAACAGTTCGCGAATGCTTCAATATCCTGTTCTCATCCCAACCCCCTTGACTATTTTTTTCATGCATATAAGCGACCTGTATCCAGGTTCCTGTGTTACCTATGTAAGCATGCCGTCCTCCAGGCAGTACCTGGAAATGAACCTCACAATTTTCGCACTCACTTTTCTTTAAGGTTCGATTGTTCAATAACGGCTAGTTTTATTTTTAATTTTCCCAAGTATTTTGGGAGCCTTTTCATTTTTTCTGTTTTGCTTGGCAGTTCATCAATATAGAAGCAATCACCGGACATACTGCTGTTGAACATTCAACTGCCACTAGTGACAAAACTCGAAGTTTCCATTGCATAGTTCAACACCCGTATAAAGGAACTTTGAGAGAAACCACTTCACTCACGACTTCCGCAACACCGCTCCCATTTTACTTGACCCCGTTTTGCTGTCCTCTTTCAAGCTTTTCCTTTTCGTTTCACAGATTCGATGAAGAAAGGCTTAAGCTCTTCGCTGGCGACTGTCGATCATCAGTTATGCATATTTCATACCGACGAGTGAATCACCCATCAACTGCGCCGTCAGTATACGTCTGCCTGTGAAAATTTTTAAATCGAGGTGCTTTCAGGTTCAGGTCATTTAGTGCAGGGTGATCTATCATAGCATCGCTTTCAGGTGTCTGTTGTTTCCACATTCCGTCTCATGCGCTTCTGAGTTGATATGTACAGGAATTTCACTGTTTCCCAGTTAGCACGCATCCCCATAGTCGGAATGCCTCTCGGCCGTTTGCAGCAGAAACTTAGCATGGCTAATCACATTATTTATTCAATAAATTTTGTTTCCCACTTAAGACGGGGTGGTGGATACAACCGAGTCCTCTTCACTGAAGTATCCAGGCCCAAGTCTGCACAATACAATGCAGTCCTACATTGTTACGATGTACCCCATCGGTGGTGAACTGCCAGATGCATTCTTTGATTGTCAACTTTCCATCGAATGACACACAACAGGAAATGCATACGGGCGAACGTCTCGATGAATGTCACTGAACTTTCGGTTTCCATAGGAAACTGAAGCTAACGATAAAACAGCCTTCCTGCGTGCACCTCCAGATAGTCGGAGAAACGGTTCTGTTCAGTTGTCAGTGTGCAGGGAGATCACCTGAATTGACCAATGTATACATTTTCACAGATTCGTACCGATAAAAATGAAACGAAGACCAATTCACTCATTGGTTAATGCAGCCCGGAGAATTTGTACGGGTGACAACACATTACGGGAATTAGGATTTTTGCGAAAAATCTCACCAATTAGTCACCCCAAAGGCTTCATCAATAGGACAGTAAAATGAGGTACGGAAGGAAATCAGAAGGCAAGCATCCGCAAGAAATCTACCTTTATCAAAGTCCCGTTCAAAAGCGATTTCACAGCAGGCATTAGCACTATCGTCTATCTTGTGCAATGGATAAAACGTTTTACGCTGTGAAGTTCTAAGTTCGTTTCACATTCAACCCAGCCTTGTGTTCACAATTAGACAATAAAGTGCGCTTCATCCTGTGCATACTATTTCAGTAGTTCTTCTGAAACTGCACACTTCTAAGCGATTGTTAGAAAGGATTTGTGAATGTGATTCGATTTGAATGAACCCTGGAACGATCAAAGCAATTGCCAGTGTTGTTGAGCCAAAGCATTCAGCGAATGTGAACAAAGATTTCGCCTGGTCTTAAAAGTCTGAAGTGGATTCTCAAGGCTGCATAGTTGTCAAGCTCCCTAAATTAAGTAATATTGTGACCGTCTGATTACACGACCCTTCGTATCTCCTGGGGAAACAGTTTGTTCAATAACAGAAGCTCTCTTCGCCTATTCGCCACCCATAGAAGAAGTTGCAATAATAACATCCATTGTTCTGGTTTCGATTTAGATTTAAATCACCGTTCCTACTTTTGATTCATTCACTTCATTTGACAACCCCCTTTGTCCATCACAGTGTATATTAGTCATATTTATTGTAATCTAATAGCATAATTACGAATCCCTGAAAACGAGCTTTTATGTCATGTGCTTTTATACCCAAATTAAAATCACTTTCCGAATAATCCCACAGAGCACAGTGAGAAACAACAAATCGTGACGAACAAGCTCGTTTTCAGCTATTCGTAATCATGCCAACATATAACATTAAATGCAATTTACTACAAATGAGTAAGGGACGGTAGGTTACAGTTCTAATAGTCAAAATATGTCTACTTTCCAGATCAGGGCAATTGAAGCTAATCGATGAATTGCTACCAATAACAAATAAAACTAATGTGTTCTCTCGGCAGGCAACTATTTTAAGATATCATTCCGTTTTTTTATTGTAGGTTAAAAAACTGACGTTGCATTCAATGACAAGAAATTAAAGTGCGTTGCTGTGCATGATCAAAACCAGGCAACTGTGTGAGTTGACAAAAAATGAACACTAAACGAAACATGTTCAGATGGGAGAGTTGAGAACTAGCTCTTTCTCACTGTCTTCTTTTGAAACGGAAGTCTTTGATACCTCGAATGAGCGGGCGCATGCAAAGGGCAGGATTGTGAGTCATTATCTAATGAGTTGGCAGGATCTACAACGATTTTCGTGGGAAATCCTCCGCAGGTTTTTATATGTGAGGCACATTTTATCATTAACAGATTCGATGAGAGCAGAAGAAACATGACTAATGAAGATGTTCCTTAAGTAGACCAGGAAAGATAACTGGAAGAAAATAGCGCACCAGATGGAGAACATAATGATGAATAGACAAAGTACTGATAGTTCACTTTGCGCCAAGTTGTCTCATGCTACGGGTTTTCAAAGAGAGCCGATATATTCGTCTGGCACAGTAAAAGTTATGTAGGGCACTTCCGAAACTGGTGTGAACCACGGGGCCTAGGTATTTTACCGATTCAGCTTTGGGAATGAGGACTACATCAATCACCGAGTGTTCATTTGGGGAGGTTCAACTGGAAAATGAAAGTGCGTTGTAAACACATCGTTTGTGCTGAAGACTGAACTTAGAAGCAAAGTTCCGAATTTGCGCAAACTTTCAGAGACAGGTGAGAAATCCAACTGACTGACGGACTGCGACGTAAACCGCATACTTTAGGGGTTGAACTGCGGATCAGTAGACAAAATCACTGAGGTTGGTCTTGTTGTTGTGAAACAACAGATCTTTGAAAAACATCGGAATTGTTAGATAAGAGACTAGACAAATAAGGACGAGGTTTGGTTTGTTAAGTTCTAGTTGAAAAGTAGTCATTCACCCACGACGGTGCAGAAAAAGGATAACTAAAAAACTCAAGCTGACGGCTAGGAATAGAATAGGGAGCTAAATCGAAGTCGGAGGAATAATCTAAAACGAAAGACGGCTGGCTTCATGGAGCTACTAAAACTGTTGAAGAGAGTGTATCCAGAGTATACCTGTTGAGCTTACATATAAACTGAAATGACTCGTTAGTGATGACAAGAGAGCAACATAAATGAGTGAGGACAAAACACTCAGTTGATCTGAGCGCAGAATAGATAAAGGCAATGGAAAGTAACTGTTCTGATTAAATATATGAGGTTGTGTGTTTGTGCATTAGTCAGAGTATTCAAAGAGTAGAGTGGAGATAGATATATTCGAAGTTTGGTAACGGGTATTATGCATTAATCTTAATTTGTTTCGTTTTGACAAACGACTTATCCGAGGACGGAAAACAAATAACAAGCACGGCTGAAATTTGAAAGTGGTCACTGGAAGAAATAGAATGGCATAAACATAAGGGAAAAATATCTGGATGAATAGTGGTTATTCTGTCTAAAACGGTATTGCCACTGAGATTCGTGCTAACCGCAGCCGGGAAGGTCATATTACTTTGTAGTGTATGACAAAAGTCTTCGTGCCCTCGCGTTTCTCGAACCAGGTCTACTTCGACGAGCGCAAGAACTAAGGCATTGCGGATGACAAAGATGACAGTAATCTGAATGGAAGTTTTATTGGAATAACGAATTCCAGGCGGCATGGAAAAAGTGTTAGAATAATTCCACTTGGCAATGCCAGACACAAATGATTCGTAGTGCAGGGAATCGAGGAGCATACGGAATTGACGAAGCTAATGACAAATCACACAATCGATGTGCAGGCAGTACCTGGAAATACTGCAATTACTTTATTCCTATTTTGAATAACCCATGAGAGCACCTCAGTTACTTCCTAAGTCACTATGTTGAGCGGGAATTACAGAAAACCAGAAAGGATCAAATGACACGTCGAGCACCGCAAGGTAATCCCTCAAGACGAATAAAACGTTTGATCAGTGAATTTTTTGCATTTCCGTGCTCAAAAGTTCATTGAATACACCTTGGCACCACAAAGCTCATTTCGATATCTTCCGCTAATTTATCTTAGCCGACAGCTGACAAGCAAACCAAGTGATATGCTGTCAATCTTGGAAGAAAACGCGATCGATATTGTCATGTGACCTATGTGAGAGCTCGATCGTCACAAATTTCATCGTTTGGCAAATGATTTTTTCAGTCTGGCAGACTAACTGCGGTAAATTCTTATCAGTATCTTTCGAACTTCTAAAAACGCAATGCACTTCCACTCAGTTTCTGTATTCTCATAAGCAACAGATAGGGAGGTCATCCGCAAACCGACAAGAATTGGTTGCATATCGCTAATGGAATATTGTTCACAATACTAAAAGGACTAGTCAAAGTAACGATTAGCTTAAAAACCTACTCCATAGACCAACGATCGAGGCACCCAGTCTGCACTCGATGGTGTGCATGGGCGTAACTGTATCAACAAGTTAATATTAACCTACTAAAGATAGAAGCCTGGAACACTACACCGAATTGCAGCTTTTTCCGTTAAGGTCTATGCAGCTATACGCACATACACATGCACATACCAACGCGCGCACACATACACACAAGTGAAAAGAGAAGATAGACGCAAAAAGAAAAGCGGCGAGAGAGAGAGAGAGAGAGAAAGAGAACACAATCACTGATATCTCCATCCAAAATAAGTGAAATAGCACGTGTTCTTTTTGTTTAGTTCTACACCGACATTGGAATCGACTGAGCAACAACAAATTAGAATTAGCACTGAAATCACCACATAGTCGCATTGATTTCTGTCCATGTTCTAACTATCGATTAATTGGTTAAACTCATTTCATAAGTACTGGTAATCAGCGTAGCATGCCAACTGAATAATACGACCCCCTCATGTTATAGTGAATCTAAAATTGCCCAAATGCATAAGTATACAACATGACTGTCCTCACTAGACATCACGTTATGGCTCATGACGACAGTAAACATATTTCTTTGAGGATTCTATAGTGTGTATAATCAAGAAAAGGCATTTTTGGGTGACGGAATGACCTGTGATGGTGTGGTACTTGCGTATTTTGACTCTCGTTGATTGTGCAATAGTGAATGACATTTTCACCTATTTCGCTACAAAAGACATAACTTCCTGTTTATCCGCCTTTTTACCACAATCTGTTGTTGCTTCTTTGTTCGTGCCAGTGTCAGTTGTGAATTACGGGATCAGCAACTCACCCTGCTGTTTCCGGGTTTCAATTTCGCTTGATACACGTCAGTATGGGCTAGTGAGGGACTTTGGAAGGCCGTTGATTTGAGGTACTCTTCAGCGCCATGGAAATTGTACGCTGATGACGAATTACGTCGGCCTTGTTTTGTATTCACAGTGCAATTATGGCATACACAAATTTGACAAACCCCAAAGTGCATCAAGCTGTGACCTTCGGATTTAGAGTGAGAAAAACTCCTGTTTTTGAATGTTTTACTGCAGATCAGGAACACTCATATTCCACTTTATGAATTGTGTCAAGCAGTTTGGATGCAAACTTACGGCAATACTGTTTAAGCGCCGTAAAATACTTGGACAAGAATACAGCAAATAACGAATCAATTTATTTTCGATAACACAATCCTTAGAAAGTATTACAGATGATATGACTCGAAGCCATCAAAAAGCGAAAAAAGGCAAGGGAAGTCTTAATCGAAGACGAGGGACAAAACGTATTACCCAAGCGATTAGGGCACACCTGGCTAGCATATAACGTACGACAAATGAGTACTAGCCCTACAGATTCCGATGGACTTGTTGAAGGTTGCACCTGAGCGGCAATTTGGCGTTGACAGAGAAGGTGTATCGTTATGTTAAGCTTCAGCATCCACCTTGTTCACGATCCGACAGAAGTCTATTTGCTCATATCCACTCAAAAATGATCACTTTACAGGGGATTTCTCGGTACTCATAGCTAAAATTATGTAGTGTTTTTGCAGCCCAGGGCAGTGCATCTGAGAATTTCAATCGAAACCAACAGAACTTCTTTTTGTGGGGTAAACTGGACGGATGCTATCAGTTCTAAAAATCCCGCACACAAATCGGTCTCACATCAGATTGCCTCAAAGAGTGATCCCAAATTGACCGGCAACGGCCAACAGCCGCCAGCCTCATGGATATCGGGCGGAAATGTCCTTTTCGGATTAGGTTTCCTATATCTTCGACCACTTTTCCACATGACAGTCTTCTAATGACCGCAGTCCTTATTCTGAAATCTTTTACAGTCATTAAATAATAAATGCATTAGGAAGTGAAAAGATTTATACCAGCTGGTTTGATGTTGATGATAAATCATTGAAAATTAGGGTTATGTGCAACATCAAATCCTACCACATGCAAAGCAGTCGATAAATGAACTTGCGTGAAAAAGATTGACTGCAGTAACCCAAAGTAAGATCACTAGTATCCTCACCAAAAACACAGTGAATACGTATTCCTATTTACGAAAGTTAATTGTTATTATAAATGATGAACTGCACACATACACACATACACACACGTATGCATGCACGCAGAACGGTCAGTTTAATAGCCTAGTCGTAGCTACTAAACTAGACCACTGAAAATTCAGTCTTTCAGAAACTGGTCTGTCGGTCTTATTCAACACGCAGAACGTGACTGTCATTCTTAGGGTTCCGATGTGAAATATCAGGACAATTGACGATGAAATGGTCAAGCAAAGGGAAGTTCAAATATTGGCTGTATCCCAAAGAATGATAAAGTGTGGCTGATTATTCACCTAAAAACACGGCTTTTTGGTAAACAGGAATCGATCAGCATGTGTCGTGCACACTTCCAATTCTGGTAAGCACATGAATTCTCTGTATTTGCTGATCTCTTTAGGACAAAACTAATAGAACTTTTCAGAGGACCAGAGTTCTTGATTTTTAAGAATTTAGTTCATTTGAATATTAACATTTAGAACAGCCTGAAACTGAAACGCAGCACACATGTGCAGTCAGGACGATACTGTTTCGAAATACTCTGATCTGGAATACTCTAGGGAAACATCTCACCATTCAGCTCTAATCGTTTAGTTACAAGGGTCTTTCTAAAGTTCCCTTTCATGTCACGTTATCTCACGTGGATGCGCTGTTTCAATCGTAGAATTTTCTAGAAACGCCATGATCAAGCAAAAAAATATAGGTGGATTGAATACTTACATGGATCTCCGTCGATTCGATGGCTCACATCTTTCAGTCACCTAATGTCGAGTTACGTTACTTATAGTTTATCTACGGTTTTGTAATCATATCTAGATTTCGATAACTACAAGGGAAGTACGCATGCGTAGAATTAAAAAGGTTTACATAGTAAAGAAAAGTTCGCTGTTGGAATCTGCCGACTCGATGATACCATTCGGAACAATGAGTATTCAAAAATCCTGAATCAAAAAGCATGCTTAGTGCGTTTGGTCCTTCTTAGATTCTAAACATGAGGAATAACAAATATTCCTAAGGCTCGGAAAATTTTAGTCCACAGGAACGATGTTCAGTGCTACAACTCATTCCACTACCACCGCCGTTACTCGCCGTCTGAATAAGTCCAAAGGACAACTGACTCTATGCTTTCCTTTATGGAAAGAAACAACACAACTTTGTTCATTCGAAATACTGTGTATTGTATTCTGGAAATCATAACCTCTGAAGCCGTAATGAAATCACAGAAGATGACAAAAGCTCCAACAGTATTTGTGTCAGGAGACACGGGTGTGAACTGGCTGGTGAATTGGCAGTGTGAGCAATGGCGGATGGAGTACAAACTGACATCCATGCATTCAAATTTCATCGTGTCACTCGCTTGACTGTCACCGATCGATAAAGTGGCCATCTTGATCGGGGGACCCATCCTATCATCAATGTTAACTACAAAATCCAATGTTAATCTATCAAAACAACTGCCACTAAGTCAAAGGACTTTGTTGAGAAGAAATGTGCCAGATGGAGTTACTGATAATCTTTGTCGATTTGTAGCAACAAGAACTTCTTAAGTCACTTTAATCATGACGTATGAAACCGATAATCCGATTACGTCATGGATCATGCAATTGGATTGCACGTATGTGCCTCCGTCGTACGGTTCTAGCTGACCTCGTAGTTGTTTCTGAACTGGCAATATTAGCAAACTGGTGAACAGCTATATACATAAATGTTTTACATTTTATGAACCGGCTTGGAAACAAACATGATGCGGCATGGCAAGCATTGCATATTCACAAATGCTGTTCTGCTTTTTCGCAATTCATCAATGTGACCTCCTCCCCAACACGTCCGTCATCTGTGATCAGGCTCCCGATATACTTGAAGCTATTGACTGCCACTAACTGATCACCACAATGGGTGAGTTGAGACAAGCGCTCCTGCCAGTCTTGACAGAGTATCATGCATTTTGAAAATATCAAGCACACCGTATCCGGATATCTCAATCACCATTCGGTCTGAGATGCATTGAATTAACTGCGCATTGTCACTCATCAAGTGGATATCATCAGCATACTCTGTCAAATCTCTGTTGTCTGGGTGGGGTTCAAGTCCATCATCCGAGTGACTCGATAATGCATTCTGTAGATCATCCTCTATAAGAAATTTGAGAAGAAATGTAGATGTAAGACAGACATGCAATACTCGACTGGGGACGACGAGGGGAGGGGAAAGCTGGCCACGAGCCCTAATCCGATCTGCGGTATGACGGAACATTTATCTGATGAACGACACATACTTGTCAGCTACTCCTTTTCTCAACAAACGAAATCATAGTTGAGACCTATCAACGGATTCAAAATCTCCGCGAATTTGTGAGAACACGATGATTGTTGGCATTTGGAAAGTAGAATGTTGCTCGAACAGTTGTTGATGATTGAAAATTTGATCGACACATCCACGACCAGCCCGAAACCCAGCCTGTTCTTCACGAGTTTCCACAATACGCGTGTTGTAGAATTTGCGAAGAATGACGAACGAAAACAGCTTTGATGTTATCGGGATTAGATTGATGCCCCTATGTTTAGTGCACTCACTGTGCAAGCCCATTTTGAATTTGGGGACACCCATCTACTATCCTCGAAATACCTGTCCTTCGAGATCAAATCCTAAAGTTCCTTTACCAGATCGATTCTTTCATTTTTAGATCTGCCGCTTGATGACATTCAGCTTTCCACATAGATCTCCGCCTCAGTTATTCAGTGTGCTGTAGCCGGCCACGGGAAGCTCGTCGGAATAGTTTCGGAAGAGGAACTGAAGCTGAGGATCAGCTAAACTGTGCCTGAAAATGCTCGGACCAGCAAACATTTCCTCGCTGCTTATTGTTTTTTGGCGAACCGTCAACTTAACCGGTCATTTCGCTCGCACCCAATGCTTCCCTAAGGGTGGCTCCGATGAGTTAAAACAGCTTATTTGAACTTCCCACGGTGGCAACATGTCACATCTCCAAGCTCATTAACGCTACCAGATCTCGCGATCCCTATGCAAGTTCGCACGCAATTTGCGTCCCGTTACGAGGCATACTTCATTACACTCACCACCGGTAGTATTGGAGTGGCCTGCATCAAGAAGGCGTAAAGACTCTGCAAAAATCCATAGTGTCACAACTTCGAAAATTCAGGCCACAACTTAACAAGCCAGAACGACAGCAGTTGAGGCATAGCGGACCACCCAGATGCCCCTCTGTGGGTTACAGCCGACTTACTCTACGATTCATGTTTCCTGCCAAAATCACGCTGTCACCCCTCCTTGCTGTGAGATTTGCATGCTACCTGAGGGAGTCCGCCATCCAACAGGCACGGGTCTTAATCCAGTGGCACTACTACTAGCATGGCCAACTGCAGCTCCCCAAGAATTTAAGGCAATCGGGTGGGAGGAGGAGGAATAAGGCCAACTAATAGACAGACAAACAAACAAGGGAATATTAGGTCCTTTTGTCTGAAATTATGTTGTGTGCATCATAAATTGGCATGATTTCACACAAATGGCAAATACAATCTTCTGGAGTATTGAATACTGAGCAGTTTCTTCAGCTTCGTCAAACTTATGTCCGATCGGAAGGCATTTTCCGTGATCCCCAAAGTCGCGCACGCATTGGTAGATATCTCAAGTCAGCCACGTGACATGACTAAATCGATTCAGATGGCAGATTCGATTAGGGGAGCAATCCATCTCACGAATGGGCACGCACACAAGCGGGCACAAACATCACATGAGATCTGTCAGAATTTTGCATGAACGCATCTTTTGTTTCCCGAAAAAATAACCAGTCCAAATAGGATTGCACATTCGGACCGACTATGCCCAGTGAAAAATATTTGAGCCCATGTGTCCTAGTAAACTGATCGACTCACAGAAATGCCCTGCTTTGGAGGAGGCAAAAGTAAAACAAGTGAAGAATTTGTTCGTTCAAAAGATCAATGGAACACATACGCGTGCAGTTGCTGCGAGAATTGCGGTAAGTGGAACTGTTGCAGATTGCATTTTTTAGCCCTGTTGATTTCTTGACCCTAGTAAACCGACTGAAGCATCCAATTGTGTTCTGCTAGTGCGTCTTTGTCCAATTTCGTTTTTTCGACTTACAAATTGACAATCTGAAGTAGTTGGTTGCCAAACAGAGTGTGATTGCAAGATCAGTTTTGAGGACAGTTAAACATGATGACTAAAATGGCATCAATTTGCCACCTATTCCAATTATGCAGTGTCACTGGATGTCGACCTGGATAAACTTGACTCAACCGTGGACTTTCAAAACCTGAGGTTGCCCTTAGTCCGTAATGAGGTACCATTGGCATCAAGCTGAACCAAATACATTCAGTATAATCACGTGTAAATAGGTGCTGGTGGGCTCAGGTCTCGCCTCACAACACTCGTACGGATAGAGTGCTCATTTCAACCTGGATTTTACCAACTCGGTCTCCACCAGGATCGTTTGCATGCAGGACCCGAAATGCTTCCAACCCAGACCCTAACTGTGCAGCAAAATCCACCAGTGGCAATCGAAGGCAACAATCTTCACATCTAGAAAATGAAACTCATCGTTCAGCCGAACTAACGGTAGGATTTTGATTACCGGTTTTCCGACGCGGATAGTTAACTCCAGTACGTTGCAGCACAACATTGTGATCAGTAATTGCTACGCTCGAAATCCTGACTTGAACCCCATAGAAAATGCTTATTTTCTACGCTCTTAAGGGGAGACTGCGACTGAAACAGTTCTCGGTGCGGAAGTTCATTCCTCGGATAGAATAATAGACGGTTAACATCTTGATGTACGCTTGACCGGGGCATTGTCTCTAATTTTGAACGGTAACGGTAATTACTTTACTCATGCTGCTGGGTTAAAAAGATTTTGAGCCCCAAATTCGGATAATCCCGTCGAGTGGCATCTTCCCTAAGTTTCACTTAGCATCCGAAAGCCTTTCAAGTATCACAATAGAGCACAGCTAAAGATATCCAGACATGAAAATGAATTTGTGCTACAGGCATTTGGTATCAGCAACCAAGCGGAAAAAAGTATCCGATGAATACTATGCACCACTCTGATACTGATTTTCACTAGCGTGACCCAATTCCAACGTCTTCATCTAAATTCAAGTGCAGCTTTTATATCGCGAGGACTGAATTTCTGACAAAGTAGCTTGCCATTCGATTCAACACTGGCTACGCACTTTGTGAATCGGAAAATCTGAAAACAATTTTAAAAGTTACGAGTCATAACACTCAAAATAATAAGGAAATTATAATATCTGGTCACGTTTTACTTAGGGACTTCAAACAATTATTTCGGGAAGCAATGAAGAACTGAGTGATTAAAAATTGGTTTTGAACATAGCCGAAGTTCGTGTTTATTAGGAGGTTACAATCACTGAACTTGGCCTCCAGGTCCCAGTCATTGCCTCGTCAATGTTCTGTGGCAACAGAACAATGTGTGCTTAGATTGGGTGGATGAGGAAGACAGTGTTGGGAAGATCGCTATGTAGAGGATGATTTCATAAGATGAATTCATGTGCACTCACTGCATCTTAGCAACCACTGTCATCGGTAGAAGCCAATCAACAGCAAAGACGTACAAAGGCTTCATTGTGAATTCACTAAACGAGAAAGAAAATATTGCCCCTCAATGCATTTTTAATGTCCTAAAAGACCTGAAGATACTATTGAAAGTTGCCTGAGCCAGGATGTGACGAACACTGAGGTAACGAATCAATTTTCCAACAAAATCTTTCACAACAGTCAAACCACCTGTAGTAGGGGAAGATTGTAGGGAATATTCAAATAGGTACCGGTATGTTGACTCAGATTTTTAAAGCGAGTGACTATAGAGATGTTCAAAGGCATGGTAGTTTTGGGAGAAAATAGAACTGAGAAAGAAGTGTGATAATTTTGGATAGAGACTTGCTAAGGATTTCTAGTATTTTGAAGACGGGATAAGTGGATAAAGGTCAGAGGTAAAGGAACTGAAGGGGCAAGCTTCGAACAAAATAGTATTGATAGGAAATGGGCAGAGAAGCAACCGCTCGAGGATGGGGGAACAACTGAAAACTGGATATAAAGGAATAGTCATAGACCAGCCAGAAGGCCTTGATTTTAGTCTGATCAGAAAGAGAAAGAGAGGTAGACGAAGCTCCACTCTACATGTTACTGCAGTATTTTAGTGCGGCCGTGATTTGAGTTGTGCATTTTAGGAGAATATAGGAAGGAGTAAATAAAGGTCAGGCATAGCAAGTGAAACCAGCTGGGATAGTAATGGGAACTTGCACAACAAAGGAAGTACAGAAAGACGAAGAAGAGAGAAAAAACCTAAAGAGTACAGACCAGTTGAATCAAAGCACAGGTAAAGGAAAACAGGGCGAAACTGTTTTTGAAGCACTGAAATCAATATGTTCTCGAGAACCTCAGGAGGTATGTTTAAGGTATGAATTTAGCAATACACTGACAGAATTACGGTTGCGATTAGTTTTTGGTTTTACCTGTTACAGAGTATCATATGAACCGGAACGGCGGAAGGAAGGCAGTGGACAGGGTCGGATGGATCTGTTCGTTTAAAAAAAAAGAAAAACGGTGAGCACGAGTCTTGATTTATACAGGAAAAAACCAAAATCCGTGATTTTGAGACGAGGCTACGAACCACATAAGGCCTCAGTAGATCAGGGTTATTGTTATCCAGGTTACAGAAGATTCGTCTATTACCTGACCACCACATCATTTCATCCACCCTCATAGCACACGTAAAAAATAACACGATAAGATAGACAAATGCAGGTGTATGTAAGGCATGTCCAAGCCACCGAAGGATTTGCGCAGCGATTGCCTTAGTCAGAAGACAACTATCTGCACGGGACACGACAATCTCCCCCCACTCTCTACGCGGTGCCCAATTTTCCACCCAGGCTCGAGCCATGCTTTGGAGATATCGGTGTTCAAACACAAAAATCACCGGACACCTTCAACGTGGATAGGCCAAGTCTCGCAACCGTGGATAAGGAGAAAATAACCGAACTTCGTGGGGTATAGTAGATTTGCGAAAGCCGTTTTGGTTTTTGCTATTCATGATTC
>LUCM01007102.1:10040-111739 GCA_008360955.1 Fasciolopsis buskii
TCTATCTATCTATCTATCTATCTATCTATCTATCTATCTATCTATCTATCTATCTATCTATCTATCTATCTATTCATCCATCCATCCATCCATCTACCTAGTTATCTACTTATCTATCTACTTGTCTTTTTACCTGCCCATTCATCTCTCTGATGCATCTTTCTCATTAGAAGTTTTGGTGCCGGCAATGACGGTAAATTTTGCCTAATTAAGTTATTCAAACAAATGAAGAAACTCACGAAGTGCCCTTGCTGGAAAATATCGTTGTCAGTTAATATTTCTGACTCTATAGGGACCATCGTATGGAACCAAAAACCAATGACAACAATGCCGCTCAACACAATATATGTTAGCTAAAAGGATGAGTTAATTATTCTAGTCTTATATCAGCGGGAATGAAAATAACCCATCTCAGAAGTGTCAGGATATAACACAAATTCCCTGCATATGATTACACCTAAACCAGTACGAGCTTGTGAGCCAACTTATGTTCCCTCGAAATTCTCGAGAGAAATCCCCGACAAATTCTAAGCTGAAATGGATTGTCCGCAATAAATTCCACCAAGAATGAGATAGAAATTCGCTTTGACATGTTTCTCCAAGAACAGTTTATTCCACAAACCCTTGGCCAACTTCGAATGATGGAACCAAATTCATTCCAGTTCCAATCATTCCATGGTAACTTGAGCGGAACAGAAGAATCCTTTTACGTGATAATGTGATATGAGTTGTGTGAAGAATAAAAACAACCGGAAACCTTCGAAAAGCATGCCCTTCTGATGAAATATTGCGTTACCAGAAATGCAAATCAAAGATGGTCTGATGCGTGTTTATTACTTTAAAAGACATGCCAGAAAAACCCCGATTTTGAACTGGCCGCGCAAGGCCTCGTTCTCCCAGATTTCTAGTTTTATATTTCATTCACGCTGCAATCTTTCTAAGAGAAGTTAGTCCGGTCGACGTTGCCAGGAAGCCAGTAGTTACTCGTAACCAAACATAACGGTGGGGTGCAACTGTTCCTGAGAAAGTGCCAACAAAACGTATCACAACAGTGACATTGGCAATTGATCGATGTTGTTTTAACCATGGAGTCCACAAATGAGTTGATTTTAAATATTAAAAAGTTCTAAAATCTTTGGCATGCTTTCTGAAACGAAGCAACAAACAATTTGTCTTGTGAATCGCAATTATTATTTCATTGATTTATTGACTTTTCCAATTTCGCAAGAACAACTTGGACTCCATATTTTCAATCTACCTCAACAGTTTGGAAATAAATTGATGCAAATTTACTCACTGATCGTTGATAGCAACAGTTCTGCAGAAAGCAATAAGGCATTTAAAAAGTTTCTTTTCTATTTGGGACACATGCAGGGCCACACGGCTACAGATAATAATGAAATCCAAAGATTCTTATTGCCTATAGCCTAGGTCACGGGTTCCGTAATATTGTGATTTTTCGAAATCATACATTTCGTTACAAGCTATAAAAATGTTATCTGTGTTGCTACTGTTGTCGCGTGAAGACCGCGTCTGTGTAGTGCCGAATTTCATCGGTTACTTCCGTGCAAAGCTTACACACGAGAGACAATAAGTTCTCGTGCATATCATTTGCATGCTTTTTTGACCAACTTCCGTAAATTCGTTTGTTTTTTTCCCAAGTAGCTGTGCATGCCGAGACTTTTGTGCCCAAAATCATTTGGTACCAGTCAAATGTTAGTTTCGCTTGAAAATATATTTGATTCCGCCCAACCTTTGAACAGCTTTTCTGTACATTTCTTGAAGGTACCCTAAAAGGAAGACTGGCTAAACGCTTGTCCAAAAGTCAGATAAAGTGAACACATTTTGCCATGTCCGTAGGAGAGAAAAAAAACATTTTTTTAGATTTATTCTCGAGGGGTAGTAGGGGCAAGCGACTACTGATCGAGTAATTGAAACAAGGGGTATGATTGGAGCCTTGCGATCAAATTGATTAGAGCTGACTTAAATGAGAAGAAATAGAAGCGGTGTGTCGTTCTGCCGACTATCAGGAGTTCTCATGATTAATCTGCCAAAGATGACCTAAACGTGACCAAACGATAGATTCCATCATTGGATCGGTACGAGCAACAAACACGGGAAAATGAACGTCTGGGAGAGCTTACTGCTTGCGTGGGAAATTTTAAATTCTCGTTCCTTCTGGCACGTTTGTTAATTTACTCGGTTGTAATTAAAACGAAAAATGCATGACGATCTGTTGACAAATTTGTCCGGTCGCATGGGACCTAAATGGGTGAAACTCACACTGAAAGGCCATGTTGCTGACCAAATGACCTTCCCAAAGCCTAGTGAATGATTTGCCTTTAGACATAACAATATTCCCGCCACGCGCCAAGCACCAAAACGTCGACTGTTTCAACTGGAATTTGATCGACAAACTTCCACTTGACCAGCTCATTCTTTATCGCGAAGTTACTGTGGACACCAACCGGGAACCTGAGTTAGGAAAATGGACAACATGTGTCGCACTCCTAGGAGCCCATCAAATTTAATGGAACACGTACTGTTTCCCTAAGAGGCTTTCGAATAATACCGACTGTCAGTGAAGACGATATCTCAGCGAACCGTACTCGATAATTCTGATTAGCCAATGGTATCATACAAGCCCTCCAGTTAGAAATTCCGGATTCACACCCTGTGATGAGCTCTGATGAGACCGAAATTCGTGTCTCCTGCTTTCCGAGTGTAACGTTTACCGGATGACTGGAAGTTTGTGCGAAAAGTGGAGTCCGAAGGTCATTCGGCTAGGCATGGAAACCACAGACCCTGCACACTAAACCCAAGTAATTGTGTGCTTTGTGCATTATTGCTGAGTTTTGTGTAACCTCTGTTACTGTGACATGCAAGAGTATTCTTGCTTTGAATCTGCGGGAAAGCCTTTCGATTAATTTACAAGTAGGGCGTCGACATTTTGACGCATACGTGAATATTCCAGCCTGCTTAGAATCCTTCTCCTCGAGCCGTCTCAGAAACTTTTCTTTTCAACTGAGTAAAGCTTGTTTCCAAACTGAACGTGAAGTGCGTCATTTACACTTGCCAGACAGTTTAATCGCCGCCCATTGATTCTATGGCCCTCAGAACGGTTACCCGGCAGGCTAAAGCATGACAAAACCGATATATACACAATAAAACAGTGCTGTACGTCCGAAGAATAAAACACTTGTCATTTCTAATGTATTTTCAGCTTACCACAGAAATGGTAGGAAAATCATGGAATTCGATCAGTGCATGACAAACAGATTTTCGGTTCTTATTGCTCATCGTGTTCAACTCTGCTGACATATATCTACCAAGAAAATGTCTTCCTGGCTCCTATCCGTCTGGCATCTATGCACCACGTATATGCAGCCAAAACATTTGCCATAAAAATTTATCAGTCATTTTACGCTTCCGACCTCAGTGACTTGAAGCTGACGTGGACACCAACTTGGCATGTAACCTGTAGGCCGCTTGGTGTGCTCTACTGTGGAAATGATGATGCTGGCTAATAAGCTTTGTAGATTTTGGCTCGTTTTTTTCTGTTTCTTGTGCTGTTTAGATCGGTGATATCAGCAGCTGTCCTCCGGTTTCCAAGAAGATGGCTACCACAATAGAAGGTGTGCTCAGTTAGAAGTAATCAGCTTTCCCATGAACAGGAAACGTATGTATAAACAAGTGAATGATTACTCTACATTCGTTCGGTCCATTACATGGTAATTTTTCATGTTTGGTTTATTCGTTCGATATACTTTGGTGAAGAAGCCTTACAATGTACAGGTGGACTATTTAACGTCATTTGAGTATAGTGATAGTAAACCTAACTTAGTTCAATACCGTCATCAAGCTATTGAAGTATTCACGGACCTCATTATTAGGTATTCCTGAAGTCCTCGAATAAAGTTACTTTACATTGGACTGAATCAAGCCTCGGCCTGGAATAGTAACCGTAAATAGCTAACGCGAGCTGTGGCCAAGCATAATGACTGGCTTACACGAATCCCGTCTGTTTATTTCTGTTGTCCATCTCATGGCAATTTTGCATTTCATACAACCGGTTCAAATCCCTGTGCAGACGATCGCATCTCATTAAACAAAATTTACTGGATCGTGTTTGTCTTCCAGACAAAGTGCACGTGAGCTGTGTGCAAAAGAAAGGAAGTTGATTTGTCATGTGTTTCACATCAAAAGTCTGTTCACTCGCTGGATATCCTAACGTCGATTCCGAGAGCTCACATTGCATAGGTGATTTTCGGCCTATCTGAGTAGGTACACTTAGCCCTGACAATTTTCGTTACGAAAACCACTTCTGTTATCGGAAAATTACTGGTTCCAAAAGAGGTCTAACTCAGATGCGCAAAACGACAATGGATTTCTCATTTCACATAAACCTCGGCTTTTGAGTCACTTGAGAATATTGTAAATTTTGGATACTATTACTGGTTACTGCGTAGCCGTATCCGCTACGGCAGTAATACTTATGGTATCAATTACCCTGGTAGTAATAGTATCGGTATTAGTGCTAGTCAGTATTGCTAATAGTAGTACCGTAAGGGTGGTAGAAGTAATAGTAAGCAGCAGCTGCTGTAGTGCTAGCAGTATGCGAGTAATGTTGGCAGAATAGTGCTGACAGTGCGAGCAGCATTGATGGTGTCCATAATATTATTATCAGTACAAAAATAACGACAATAAGAATACTGATTATAAGGCGATTTCCAATAAGGATGAAACTGCGTATTTTCGGAGAAACATCCTAGCACAATTTTAGTGGGGAATCTAACGCAATGAAAGTACAGTGAAAATGCGGCCACTTACGTTGAGTCGGATCTATTGTTTAATAGAGAAATCTAATGTTAAGGCAATTAATATATCGTTTTTATTTTCACAACTTTGTATTACAATACCCGTTTAATTCATTTTATTCACTTTCCCAAGAAAAAATGGCTCACCTGCCGCCTGAAATCCCCGTTTTTCTTTAAAAAGGGTAATTCAGATGCGAATGTAATGATTCGTGGGCACAGTAATCATTTTTCTCTAACATATTCTATTGATTTCATTTATTCTAGCACATAGGTACAATATTTTAGAGGACAATAACTGCTATTATTTAAGCGGCGCCTAAAATAGACAAGTGGTTCACGACCGCGATAGAAATCAAGACGGCAAAGTCCACGTAAAAACGCCACTACCGGTGGCACGATGAACAATTCCAAAACGAAAATTGGATCGTGATATTTTTAGGAGTCGAATTCACGAGTGCAACTTGTCCAGCTATCGGTTATTTCCAAATCTGAAATGAATGCTCACATATGCCCTGTGTTCATAAAACTAAATGGATCTATCTCTCATTCTTCAAGTTCGGATGGAAATTCCCAACTTTTTGACTTATATTCGATAGCCGTGGTTGAACCCGTTAGTTGTAGATATGTATCTATCCGTCGACAGCTTCCGTGCATACCGACAGGATAGATAATACCGCGATTAGAAAACGGAACATGCAATGTTCATATACATTAACTCGTCCTGGCCAATTCAGTTCGACCCGATTTAGTCGTCCATCTTTTTTAATAACGTTATCCTTTGGCGAGTACAGTTACGCAAAGAAGGAAGTAAGTAAGGTAGAACGTCAGGGTATGCAAATGATGAGATTGATCAACAGACAGCCAGCTGAAAAATTTGGAAAAAGAAAAGAAAATTGTCATGGGATGTTTTGCGAAATGAATGTGGATATGGGTTGAGCAAAACAAAATGGAGGGCGAAATTAGACGATCCCAGCATCTAGCGACATCAGAAGTCGTGGTCATAAGACTACTCAACCCTTTCTTTTGTTCTCAAAGGCGATTTGCCATTGTTTCTCCTACTACCATGACCTATTTAACCAATTTAACATGACCTCGTCACACGACCCTTCGACCCGAAATCGAATTGTCTAATCCCGTCCTCCAAACTAAAATTTCCACTTCTTTTGCTCACACCATATCCACATCAAATTTACAAAGCAAATTCTGTGACGTTTCTTTCCTCTTTCCAGTCATTTTAGTTGCTTGTCGACTGACCGATCTCATCATTTGCATATTCTGACGTAATACTTTACTTCCTTCATTATGTGTAACTGTATTAGACAGAGGATGAAGTTACGTAAAAACAAGCTCCATTCGCTCCTGCTTCATTTTCCATGTCTTGATGGGGATTTCCAATTTCTTGAAGAGTCTCCCTATGCATAGTGAGAAAACAACGGTTGACGAACAAGCTCGTCTCAGTGACTTGTACTCACCCCTTGACATCAAAATATATTAGAGGGATTGGATTGGCCAGATAAAATTATTGGTGGGGAGCGACGGGTCGAGTTCCGCACAAAACTCGAAAACAGCTGGGCGTGTTTCGCAAATTATTTTGTGGTCTACGATTTTCATTGGGGTGGAGAGGATAGGGCAGGAGAGTTAATGCTAATCACTTNTCGCTTTTGAGAGCACTATGGAAGATTTTAAAGACGGACTGCGACAGATTCTGCTATGCACAAAATACGACAATTTGCCAACCGACGGACTCGACCGCGAACCTAATGCATGATCCAGAAAGCTTGCGTCACATTCACGGTGTGTCTAGTCTGTTCCGGGTGTGAAACCACTGCATTATTAAGTGGCTCAACTGTTCCAATGCTCAACCATGCACACTGATGCTCACTGATGTGTACAGACAGGTGCTTGGTCGTGCGGATGATGCACATTCTTCGACAGGAACGTGTGACGGAATAGACACAAAACGGGACTGCAGATTCAGGAACTTTATCTTTCAGCGCTGGTGACATTAAGGGGCGGAATTTGAAAGTTATTCGGAGCTTGACTGCGTAAAATATCATGTTGATGGTGCCGGTCAGTGTTTTTCGTGGGATCTATGCTAGCGTATCACGTTTGAATGAAGAATAAATGAATGATGGCATTCTGTCCATGGCGATGGACGAATTTCTCACCATCTGAAGGTTATTGGGTAGAGGACTGACGAAGCAGTCTTCTGGTCCTCCTAGTTGAGGTTGGTCCGAGTTGGCAGCTCAGTCGGAAGAACGAGTGGAAGAATAATTCATCCAAGTAGATTGGCGTCCACTCAGCTGCACTCCACTGCCTTGCGGTCTGGCCCTTGTTAGAACCACCCTCATCATTGTTCTCTTATTGACTGGACACCTGTCAGTACCCGTCCATTAATCCTACCAGTTATAAATCTACGAATAATCCCATCCTGCATCGGTCGACGCGCAGAACAATTAGGTCCGCGCTCCTCTATGCTCACGGTTCCTTCTATTTATTTCAACCTGTCTTTTTTGTCTCCAACCGAATCTCTTTGCCCATTCTGCCTACTCATAGTGTCCCCACTGGTCACACCCCAATACTCGCAAAGGTTTGTTGTCAAGTGGTCTAGTAGATGGTTTTCAGTCTTTTAGCTCTCATTCGCCCAATACTCGTCAGCTTCTGAATCTCTTAATATGCGCAAACTCATGCAGGCCGACCAACAGGTCCGTTAAGCTCTGACAGTGGACTCACTTTCGATTGATGTCTGCTGCTTCAATGAAACATGAATTCAGGATTTGAGCAGAGTAGAGTACTTCAACTAACTGCGCCAAATGTCTCATCAAAATACTTTCTGTGCACCTCAGGAGACAACACATCTCAAGATTCGGGTCAACGCGGTGTAGAAATAGTGTGGATTGGCAAGGCCGAAGCTGTCCTTTTAGACTAGATCCGGGTCAGCAATCGCTTGTGCGCCGTGAGACTGCCAGTATCCATCGACCCCTAGAAGGATGGTTGTGTTAAACGCAACTTATTTGTCATCTCAGCATACGCTCCAATGGGCTGCAGCACTAACATACGACAAATCGAGTTTCATGACGAGCTCGTCAGTCTTGTTTGGAAGAGGCAAGACTCTGACGTTGTCATGGTAGCAGGTGACCTTAACGCACATTTTGGAAAACAGTGCATCGGAAGTTCGCTTGGGTGGGCCCTGTGCCTTGCTTGCTCAGAGAAAAGATGATGTTGAAGGCTTTTCCAATTTTGGGTGAACAATAACTCACTCCTGTCTAGCACAAAATTCCGATAGAGATCACGTCGCACAGCGACATGCCGCGCACCAACTCAACAGGTAGCATGAATCAGGTCAATCACATTGCAGCAACCTACCGGTGATTTGGTACTGTCCAGAACTGTAGATCGTACTGGACTACGAACGTCGAACCGGCTCATGCAATTTTTACTTTAGCTCAACGGCCACCGACGCAGACCACAAGCCAGATTGGCTATCGAACGTCTGTCTGATTCGGCTGTTCGCAATAGCTACGAACAGGAAGTCTCAGAACTGAGAACCTCAAAGAGCAGCAATGTAGCTGAGCGCTGGATCTCGCAAGAGTCGTTGACCCTAATGAAGTGCATAAGAAATGTTAACAGGTGCAGCGTCACTTGAACATTAAACCTAAGAATGGCTGTAAAAACTGGTGGGTTAAGGTAGCCGAAGACTGTCTAAGCGTAGGCGTGACACCGATGACGGGAAAACTTTGATTGGCGAACCTGTGCGATAAAAGCGAATCAGTTAAGTTGGCCATAAGCTAATGCAGTCCGACGTCCGCTGGTGTGAATCGTAGGGGGTGTGCTTCTTGATCCACCAACGGAAGTGAAAATGGAGTAGAATATTCGACTGCTGAAGACGGGAAAAGCCCTGGTCTAATGAACTTCACCCGGTTCCTTTCAAAATGGGTGAAGAAGCATTGTCGAAATCACTAATCTCGTCGTTACGTAACACTTGTACCGAGGAACTTGTTCCTTTATTATGTGATGAATCACCATTGGTACCCATCTTCAAGAAGGGTACACGAAGTGACTGTGGCGGTCATCGTGGAGGCAGTTTAATTCCGATTGTTACAATAGTTTTGATTCCGATGTTGCTGCTTCGCTTGACAAAGATTCACGAGGGTAACATCCGCGAACAACAGGCGGGAGTTCGTCCAAGTCGAGGTCGAGGCTGCACCGGCCAGATATTCCCTCTTCAGCACATACTCAAAGCGCGCCACACATCGCCACCCGTCTTTCTCGACTAAATGTTTTGTCCATTCCACGTGGTTTTCCTATCTATTGATAGTCGAGCTGAACCGTCTTCTCGAAGATATATAAATAGGTCCAGGAACGCTATTTCATCGTTCCGCCTCATCTCTGTTGTGTATTTCACATTCGCGTTGGCCGAGTTGAACATGTTCGGCAGTTGCTTAATTCTCGTCGAGAGGTTGAATGCACAGAAAATGTTGTCCTCAGAACGCTTGTATAATTAGACAAAAGTAACATTCTTACAAGTTGCGGGATTCCACTGTTCACATTGAGAGAAATCAAATTAGTCGATTGGTTATACGAAGTCCGACTCCTGATCAGCTAAAACAGTAGATGCTTCTGGAGAGGCATTCGCTCTTGTGTGGAAAGCAAGATGTACTGCTGACGTAGAAAGCCCCAGCCCAGAGTTTATTTATCCACGTGGTGACTGTGCAGTTTCACTGATCCGTGATGAATGCGTCGTCGTACAACACATTTGAAGGGTGAAATGATCAAGCACATTAACTCGACCGAAATGCCATGGGCTTATCTTCAGCGCTTCTAAACTACTGCTCAGCCTTTCTCACGGACACATTTACTTCCTCGTTATCAGTATATCGATATGCACGCAGTCCATTTCATTGTGCTCTTCAAAAACCCAGCAATTCCAGTATTTCGACCAAACATTTTCGTCCCATCATTTTTACATCCGGGGTCCTAAGCTGGCGGAAAAGCATCACCCTGAGACGTCTAACGCCTTCTGTTACTGTTCGACGACTTTCTCCAGTTTTGCTACAAGCTAAACAGGTCTACTTTGGATGCTGTGGCTTACTTGGCTCCTTAAGTCATCAAACCTCTGGTGGCATCCGTCAAACCTGTCAGGTTCGCCCTCGCAGATTTTTTCTCTGCCTTTGACCCTGTTCCAGAGTCTTTACTCTATGGCAAATTGAACCAGTTTGCTTATTCCAGGCACCTACTGGCATCGCCCTCAGACTAATTAACCCACGGAAGTCATTAAGCACGATTGGATCGGAGAGCATCTACCCGCTGGTAAATAATTCCGTGGTCCTCTAAGGAGCCGGCTTTTCTTCCTATCCTTTTTCACATGAATTAGCCATCAGTTATTCTATTAAGCCGATGGCGTTGCTCTTGGTCAGTCTACATCTGCAGCCGAAGACTTCGTTAGCGTTTCCAACAACTTGTTCTATGTTTACAGTTTCTCTCTTCCTTCTGGTTTAAATCCGAACTTGTCAAAATCCTGGGAATGTTTATTTTTGTCCTGGTCTACACACCTCTCTAACTGTTTTTTCACTAATGAAGAGCCGTTCACTAGGATAGCTTCCGCCAAGTACTTCGGAATTACCGTAGACAAAAATCTTGCAATGGTCATTCCACATCTTCTATTGTGCTAGGAGATTTGAAAGACTTTTTACTGATTTATTGAAGAAACTTTAGAAAGGTTTTATATTAGCAAATCACTCATATTACTTGATGGACTATCTACGAAAGTATGTCTTGCACATATTTCCGCTTGTGAAAAAATTCCTTAGAAAATTTATTCTGATCAGTGCCATTTCCCAAACAATTATCTTTATAGTTTTGGTTCTTAAGCCAGGACACGTCCTCCCTTCAGCTTTTATAAACTCGCGCATCAATACCCATAGGAATTCGAGTGTTTCCATGTCTAACTAATTTTTATCAGCTGACTTGCCCACGCATTACACCGTTGCATTTGGGAAACATGTGGCTAGTATCGGATTTTGGTGCATTTCAATTCAACTCGGTTTACTACCAGGAAGTCTGCGCCAACATGTTCCGGTTTTGGTAACCATCTCACAGCAAAATCTGATTGAAGAAGAAAGATGTACTGTAACGTGATAGGTTGACTAACTTACCGACTCGTTGAGTTTCTGAGGATAAAATTAAACCAAGAAAAGAGAATAATTTCAATCAAGACAGCCGATGACCTCATTCCGGTTTGTAATCCAGATTTGCACAAAGACAAAATACCGCTCAATCGAAGGATAACTCCACTCTGTGTGATTTTCGATCAATAAAACCACTAGCACATTTCCCACTCCAAACTCGAGACGGAATCCTGCCCAAGTGTCACTTCAGTTGATTTGGCACTTGACAGAGGCAACCCAAATGGACAAACGATCGGCAAGAATCATTCCGATGTCATTTACAACAAACGGTATTCACTTCGATTTTAGAAAATTGCAAACAATTACTGACGGTTTCAAATTCATTGATCAGTCTTCGTTGATTGCATGAACTTTGGACTTGTGGTGAGATCGATGTGTACCAATTTTGCACCAGCGCGCAGCTTTTTGTAAACGTTTTGGGACTTCGTAAAATACAATTTTAGATTTCACATTGATGGTGATATCTTTATTCTGGAAGACTCATCTCCCCTAATCAATCAGCTGGAAGAGAAATGCTTGTCCGGGAAACTGCAGAATTTTTCATCATTTATGTAAGTGTTCAACAGTAGCATGGAAGGACGCTAGAAGGAATGCAGATCCGCGCTAGAAGCCCGTCTATGTGTGCAGAGTGGATGATCAAAGGCGTGTATATACTTTTATTGCCAGAAGATCCATAGCAACTTAGGCCCGATCTGAAGATTGGTTAAAATGAGACACCAAGGTCTCTGGTATGCACGTGCGTAAATGACCCTCGCTACTGCACGAGGTTCCGGTGGGACTGAGGGATTCTGAAGAAGCAGAATTGCAAGGCATACATATTGGAGCGAGCGATAATTGATCAGCTTGGCCACAGTTCAGCTGCTGACTTGTATGGTATCAGTTTACCCTCCGGGTACCTATTATATGTCATAGTGCGCGGAAGTTAACACGTGATTTGTTTCCAGTGGTCGCACCGCGGAATTTGCGCCAATCCTCACCAGATAGAAACCCTAGAAACCACGCAACCATTTGGTTACTGTGGCACACATTTGAGCAATATATCAGATGGTTTTTGGAATGTTGGAAACATTTATTGCAGAAGAAAAGAATGTTCCTGTCTGAAAAGGTCACCATTCGGCTACTGTTTTGGCAGCGTTGGCCTAGTTCGAAATGTCCTACGTTTGATTGATTTTTTCATCAAAGCGACAGTGACAGCAACATTATCCAGTGATAAAAAGTAGACCTACAGGCACAGCTGACTATGATTTGCAGTCAGGGAATTCATTCTTGTTAAGGCACAGACAAGAATGACGGCCGTGCTATGCGCGGGGCCTCTGAAGCTCAATACGGCGAGACTAAAGGGAATAGAGATCCAGCAGAGTTAAAGTTCAGGTTGTCATTTTGCTCAAGGCAAACACCACCCTTTGTCTGTTGGCCCATTTTGGTATAGTACATAAACTACATCGGATATGAAATCATGGTGCACAGGGAATCACTTTGATGCTCTGACCACCTATTTTCAAAAGGTTCCTAAAACTGGGACAAGCTAATTAAACATGTTTCCAAAACGCAGGCCCCCAGTATCCTAACCTTTTAATTCGGCTGGTGAGACACGAGGTTTGTCACTTCTCAAGGACGATGTAACACGATGTGACCAACGGATTTAGCGGATATATTCAGAAATATATTCAGTAAGAAGTTTCAAGTTTTGTCCAAAGCAATGATGGACTCTTCTGTTCTGCTTTGCGCTCTATCTATTGCACATCCGATTCTAACATGTAAGATAGCAGGAGCATTCTAACTTTTAGTTCATTCGTCTCTTTTGAATGCCCCTGTCGAGACAGAACTGAACGAAAAACAATGGCCACATTTATGATAGATCACATTCACCGTACCAGTGCCATTGTAGTTTTGTGGGCTGTTCAGCTAGAACATTTTTCAGAAGCAAACTCATCGCATCATTAGCACTGCGCCTGCTCGTCTACTGTCGATTAGTTCGTGAATTTCAACCTACTTTACTCGCGACTTATAGTCCTTTTTATAGCCGCTTCTCTGCTGACTGCATCCGGCTAGTTTGCTGTCATATTTTGCTATTATCTTAGGTTGTGCATTTTCGTCAAGTAGAAAATCCTGTACTTTTAACCCCAACCGGGCTTTTTGGTCAGACAGTATGATCCCTTGATTTTTAAGAATACCTATTTACGGTTATGTCTAAATAACATTTCCTAGTGCAACCACTAAGACGAGACGAGAAAAACGGACGTGTCTGTACAAAAAGTCATAGGATGAAAAATTGACTGGGTAGACAGAGTTAGTCATATCCAGTTTCAGTGGTACGACTCGCAGACTGGCACAAAATATTATGATTATCATCTTATTCCTGGGGCAGTCAAAAAAATTTATAAAATGGTCTTTCGGGAAGACGTAGTTTGTCTGAGCATTTTTACTCTCATATCCGTTGTTGATGCTTGATATGTCGGATATAGACTGCCTTGAACATATTTGCCATTTTAATGTCCAAATTACTCTTCCAGGCAGAAATTTCGCAACCATGAACCAAATGATCTGCCCTCGTTGAACATCACCTTCATTTGTTTTAACGAACTAACTAATTTTTGATGGTCACTTGTAGGAAATCACTTGAACACCACATGGTGACATTTTTTTAACACTATTTGATGTAGCAATCAAACGCTTTGAGTAGTCACGAGCTCTAACCTCCATGTCTGTGTTATATCGGGTTGACATCTACTGACCAAAACTGCCTAAATATGTGAACGGTTACTATTTAGCTTTGCCTTGGTTACACATAATAGACACATCCGAATCACATGTAACGAGTAGATTATGAGCTACCATATCGGATTTGGTTGTATAATTGTAAATGCAGGCTGATAAGTTTGCTGGACTTCGGTTCACGTTGGTTTTTTCTGTTTCTGTGCTTTACAGGATGATCATTCGATCCATTCAAAGATCGTTTGTCCAGTGTATACTAAACACCCACAACTGACTGTCATGTGGGAAATCAATTTCATATTTGACTATCCATTCAGTTAATCATAGCGAAAATTGGCGAGAGTAAAAATTTTCAAAATGAGCACGTTTCTATCGTTACCGTTCTCGATGTTGGATCTTTTGGCTAATTTGAAATAGTGGGGAGAATGAAAAATAGATGAATTAAAAAGTGTTTGAAGTAAGATATGCCGCTTCAGAAGGTAACAACCAGTCAGTAACAATACATCAAACATGAACATTTATCTCGGACAGGTTGACTGGGACTTCCTAGAAACTTTTGCAAGGCGCTTGTGGACGATTAAAAGTCAAACATTTAAACCAGCATGTCGTCCACATTTGTAGTCCGAAGCTTATTACTTGATAATCGTAAGTGACAGGGGACCTTGTAAAACAAAGCCTACAAGGACAACTGGTCTGATTTCCCGGGACTTGGTTCACATTGAATTAGCGTCCCTTGGACTAAAAGAACAACTACCATTTGGTTATAGATTGAAATAGCAAAAGCATTTGTGTTGTTGATTGTTAGTATAAAAGCATCGTTTGTTCCTGGTTAGTCGTCTTCGTCGTGACGGGACAAGTGGTTGGATTGCTCGATTTGTACTCAATGAGAAGTGAAATGCGTACACTACCAAACCCGTTTGAAGGAAAGAAAATTCCGTGTACCATGAGAGTGAAGCCCTGATAGACTGTCATGTTTCCCGAGATCCATTGCTGTGAACTGGACTCAAGTCATCCGGTATAGGCATCGAGGTGGATATTTCGCCAGAGATTGCAATGACTGGCAGCTCCCATCAGTGACTGGAATGTATTCGGTATGTGATTATGAACAGATCTACCGAATCCAGTAGCTACCAGTTTATCAGACAGCATAACAGATAAAGTCGAATGGGCATCCAGGTAACCAATGAAAGCTCATGTTTTCAATCTGACACACTCAACTCACTCAGTCGGAGACGTTCGACATGTCCTGTTGAGAAACGTAAAAGCAATCATAGTCTGAAGCTTTGACAGTGAAAATAAAGAACAAAAATAATTGAACCATCTGACTGACCGGTTTACTAATCTCGTCAGACTCATAGAAAGTGACCAAGTCTGCATTACAGTGTTCACTCATATCCAAACTCGGCAAGGCCCGTGAGACCTAGACACACGCACACTTTTGTTCCAATGGCTGTATTTTGTGTAACAATAACAGATTAGTCAAGGAAGAGGACTAAGGCCTTTGGACGACTTTCAAGTGCGCATATGATCGATGCAGAAAGGACTCTTGTCCTTGAATTGTACGACCAAACAACATGAAGTTGACCGTTACTGCCACCCAGCATATCGGATTAGAGATCGAATGAATTTCATGCCTACTGGGCGTACGCAATTTCTCATGCAGAGTTGACTGCTTCCAAAATCTTGCGCTAATTTGCCTAAGTAAGTAAGTTAACACTGTGCCACTCCACACGTTATCTCAAAATTATTCCGAATAATGCCAACAATAGTGGAAACTTGGTAAGACCGTGCCTCTGTTTCACAAGACCTCCCAAGGTCAGATCTGTTTGCAGATTGTAAAGCGATACCCCGGTAATTGGTGCACCTTTCCGTATGTAAGCACAAACGTTTCAGGTGTATGCAAACGAGATCCGAATAAGTCAGTTAGGTGACATTTACGGATAGTTTTGAGATAACTCCGAATAATTTCGACGTAGTTTTGAGATGATGAGAGTAAATTGCAGTGTTTTGTATGATCCAGTCTATTTGGTTTGAGTCTTACGATTTACTGCCGTTTCCTCGGTCGAGCTGGCTGAATATTTTCTTGACTTCGGTAAAATAGAGGAAACTTTTTGAATGCACATGGACTGGAAATTCTGATATGACTGCCTCCCAGATTCTTTGATACAGATTTAGTAATGAGAGTCAAGGAGATGATAATGACAGATTTTCTGACTAGGCACAGAACTAACCCCGCTTTGGAAGTAATGCACTTTTTGCTTTCTGTGTTCTAGTAATTAGGAGCGATATGTAATTACACGAAAAGCCTATCACGTAGGTTACAATCATTTCCGATTTGATATTAATTATGAAGACGCTGTATTTTCTGAGTAAATCTCCCAACCGGTTAGAGCCCTTCAGATTTCCTGGACGACATCCAAAATACCACGATCCTAAACATACGGACTTTTTCTTTTGTTATTCAGCAGAGGATGAGTGAATAATATATGATCGTATTCCTTCGATCCATATGGTGATGACCGAAAACAAATCATTGCAGAACAATGGATTAGGAATATATTCCTCGCGCAACATCAACATTTAGCACGCGATCAGGAAATAAACGGAGTAGCGTACAGCCTTTGTTAAGAATCTGGCTAGGAATCATTTTCAGCTGCGAATGTCCACTGCTCCCCGGGCCTGGGAAGCCAACTGAAGCAGAACGACTGTGATTGCAATGCCTCAGTCATTACTCACAAGGTCCAAGTGTGCGTTCTTGAATTTTGCTATCTAGTGTCGATCTGCTGCTCGTTTGTACGAACTTGATTGCTCTGGCAGATCAATGACTTACCGTTTCCCAGAGTAAGACAAAAGCATTCATTACGACATACAGGGCTTGACTGTTCGATGGTTATTAGCATTAGGAGATTATATGACCAAGTAATTCAGTTCTGCACACAACCATAATGGCTTTCCCTCTATTTAGGCTACCAATAGAGAAGAATTCTATCGTGGGAGTCAACTGCTTTTCACCAGGGACCACGTGTAATTGTTACGTCATACGGTGGAGTTTATTCACCCTCTGACAGCCTGCTCGGTAACGCAATGGCTAAGGCATTCAACCCGGATTCGTGTCCCAATCCGGGTGCTATACATATGCACTGCTGATGATTCCCAACAAGTATGAAACAGATACAGATCGCTTCTATTCAATGGTGGGTTGGGCATCGATGTCGCATGATGATTAATTTTGTGTGCTACTAACGTTCGAATTCCAGCTTTATTTTATGTCAATTACACGCTTTATAGTGGCAGACTGAGGCTGGTTTTATTGCTGTACTGGAAAATCTGTATTTGCACAAAGCTCAGAATGAAAAAGTTACATTTCTACGATCGCGTGTGGGAAGAAAGTAGATGAACAGATCTCGGCGTAACTAAATTCAAATAGATCAAATAAATTCCAAAAACCAAATTAGCAATCGTTCTATTTTTTCGTATACCGTTTTATACCAACTTATATAGCAAATGTTTTTTGCTTCCTTTGATTCACCCTGGCCTTCGTGGTTGCTGGTTATAAAAGGATGGTGGAATTATCCTCTAAACCCGGACGTGAATTGCGCACTTTCACACTAGCCGGGACTACTCTTGTCATGTACAGGTTCCTTGGTCTTACGGATGGAATGCAACTGCGTCCAAGTTGTAGAGACGAAACACTGGGTAAGATATTGCGAAAAGACAATGAAGAAGATGGAAGCGATTGAAAACGGTCGACTAATTGTAGAGTGTATAAGAAGGCAAACAGGGCATGATGTTAACATTTGATTCCACTCTTTCCGATCCGTGAACCATCTGGCCTCCACATAACAAATGTTGCCACTGAACATGAGCATCGAATTCTGCATGACAATGTATCCAACCGATATACTTGTTTGTGACAGTCATCTAGGTTACGGATCGGTTTAATTAGGTGGTTGAAAAAAGGAAAACTGAATTTTTCTCTTAGCACATCGTTCGTCCTAAATCATTACTGCTTGACAAAAATGAACGTTTTTTGTCTAATCAACGATTGATTGATAAAGCCTAACCAGCAGTTGGGTGTACAAATCGAAGTACGGCCAAATCGTTTGTTAAATAGGGAACATCAATTGATTCGCTGTCTGTAGGTCATTAGTCGGTCCTCGGACGTACCGCCTGAGTTGTACCAAACAACTGCAGTTGATTTCTAAAATTCGTTCTGGCCTTTTCTCAAGATTTTGGGTTGTTTTATGAAATAGTAGAATAATGGAAATATATAAGCTCAAAGAAATACTACATCGGCCAAACCGGTAGAAGAATATCTGCTCAGAGGCATGAACACAAACTGGCTACACAAAGATCGGATCCACTCTCTCACAAATTCGTCCACGGGGACCGCGGGTGACACAGATTCGATTTGAAATTCGATCAAACAACCATAACACGTGTATGTGGAACCGAGACTATTATCGGTAAACACGATTAGCAGTCAAGAACTAGTACCAATCCTTCTCGGTTGAATTCATGCCATTCCTAAATGCAATAACAATTGTTGATTTTAAACATGGCGTCTACTAGTCCATTGTTGTGAGTTTATCAAATCCATCTAAGTCAGGGAAACAACTGAGGCTCGGTAGCCTGAAGTCGAAGTTGTAACACAGAACGAATTTGACAATAATGGATCTTGCATCCGCAAGAAAGACCATGATTGTTGTTGCTTTTTGCAGGGTGTAAAAAACTCAGCATTTAGAAGCACCATATTTCGAAGTTAAACATGAGCCAATGTGTGCATGTATTATGACTCCGTGGAAATCGTCTAAATTTACCATGACTCTAACGCCGATTCTTGCTTTACTGTACCTATCCGAAACAGCACGTCTGCCTATCTCGTCCTTGACCTTTTCCAAACCGTTGTTGATTCTGGAGAGCTTTGTGGATCAATATTCGATACCACCGAAACATTGTTCTGCTGTCTCCAACAAAAAGGTCATCAACCAACACAAGGAATCACTTACTTTACCTTAGTTTTCAGTTCCTTCTGGTTTTACAAGAAACTCAGATGAAAAGTATACGCAATAAGGTTTCACCTGATCGCGCAATGTCTCAATGCTTCGCATCTCGCAATTAGTGCACCACTCTCTCCCGTCAAATGACACCAATCAGAGGACTGATCAACGAACATCCAGGGTCAAGCTCATCTCATACTTTTCCAATAAGTCTGTCGCACACGATGCCGTTTAGTGAACCAAATAAAGATCCTGAGAAAGGCGCATAAGTCAGGAGTAGGATGCCTTGGTATTTGATGTAACAATGACCAAGAGCTTGTTTAGCAGACAGAAGAGAATGTTGAATTCCAACGCGGATGCAAGTGTTACGAACACCTCTGCATATAATTCAAACCACATTTCAAGGAAGATTGCCCGCAATTTGATATTCAGTCAAGTAGCCTAAATAGATCGTCTAAAAAAATTGGGCGCTTTAAGAAACCAGCTACGAAATAACCCTAGCAACAAACAAGGCGACACTGGCATGGTTTACCATTTTGATGCTAAATTTGACTATTTTTCTCTGTTTCATTATACCACCATCCGTCAGGAATGGATTGTACATCATTTGTGAAAGCGTCTATGAGTCAGCAAGAAAATGATTGTAAAATTAATGTTATTAGCCACAAGTACCTCCCAAGTATTGAAAGGAACTAAGATGGTTTACCATTACATTACGCTTAGATAAAGTCGAGGTGGGCATCCAAGGATAGCCTCTGCTCTGGAAGTCCCAAATGCTTCTTGTAAGTAGTCCAGATGTTCCCACTAAAGCGGGAGAGAACGAAGACGAATGACTAGTGCTCTCCGTGGAGTTAGCTGAGGTTTGTTATTTAGTTTCGAAGATTCTGAACTAATCACGGGTGGCGCATGAACCACGGGCATTTGTGGGCTCATAGCTGTGTCCGAATGGGTGCACACAAAATGTGTAGTGGTACCCGAATGGTGTATGACCTGAGCAGTCGATCATCGATCCCAAATGGATTTCGTGACTATCATATCCTCAACTTCGTGGGTTGGGTCATTTGAACAAAGGCTCTTAGTGGAGTCCCCTAATTGAAATTGAATTCTCGGTTTGGATATGTGGGAGTTGTCCAGGCCCCAGAGAAATCAAGGATCCTGATGGCTATATGTATGTATATATATATTTATATATGTATAACAGTACTGATTGTCCGTGTTAGAATCTCATCGCAAACAATACCGAAATATGTGTAGTTTTGTAGTGTTTCATCAATTCACGAAATACGCAAACTCATTAGCCTTCAAATTCTGGGCTCCACAACTTAATGTTCTTGTTTTTTCTAAATAAATTTTACTCGGGTCTCTATAGTCCTTCCTTTTAGTTATACTTCATCCGGTTAATTGTTCTTCGTGATCAAAATAAGTCGTTCCTCCCTTGTTAACAGAATCTGACGTTTTCTAAACACTTCGATCTGATAGTCCCAAAAGGTTTCGAAAAGTCCGTTAGGTTTCCCTCGAAATGTCATTGTTGGGATATCGATATAAAGTTGACGGGAGTAAAAAAATTAGCAGAAGTGAACAAAAGTGTTAAGATAAAAAATCATGTGAAATTCACCTTTTTCATATTGTTCGTTTATCACTAGTTCGACGTGTGAAAGGAACGGAACAAGTCAATTGTGCGAGACTACATTATCATACTACGACAAATTGATGAGATATTGGGTTGTTGATGTATCGTAGTTTCAATCACCCCTGAAAAACTGTTCATGCATAATGATCTAAGGTTACAGGTTTGGAAATAACATCCTAATAAAATGATTAAAACGAATTTTCACATTTAATTTTGATTGTTTTAGGTGCTTTTTTGCTGGTAGACCGCATAACCCAGCTAAGATGATTGCAACAGTGAATAGTACCACATCGGGTCCCGCGAACAGTCGCTTATGAACCTCAACACGTGGCATTGCTGAGCAAACGTACATTTTATGTGCTAGTCTATTTTAATGCAAACAATTAACGTCTCACAAATTGTACTACTTACATGCACACCTACACAAGACGTCAGTCACCTGTGATTATTTCTGATTTGCCAGTGTCACAGGATTGTTGACCTTGAGAAAGGTGCCTATTGTAAGAGCTAGTGGACCTTTGATGTACACAGTCTACCGACCTTCCCGAGTTCGGCGCATATAGGGAGTGCTCAAGTCTTACCGTTGCAATTAAGTAGATGTCACATTGTACTGGACCAGTGCTTGCCTCTTGTTGGTACCACTGTTAAATTCAATTATCTAATCTAGATTTCGCGTATTACGTTTTCGTCAATAGTACCCCCTAGATGATTTATTGAATAAAAGAACCAGTCGTTTCTGGGCTAGTAGTCTATGAGTTTGATGGATCCAACAGATGAGCACTTGTTGTTTGTTGGACGAGTGGGTAACGACATGTTACCGTCTTCCCTTCCGGCAAAGGGTCCGCGAATGGCTATGCGCGTATATGCATGTGGTATCAATTAATCGTCCGCCCAGTGTAGGACATGGTTTCCATCACCCAAAGAATTTACCGTTTGACCAATTTTTTATTAATCAATTATGCTGGTAATTCAGCCCTCGTACTGAATCCTTTTCTGCTGAACAAACTTGTAAAAATCAAACCAATAGTATAACAACAAACTGAGGACAAGTTCACGTGTTTTTGCAGGATACTGTTTTTTTCTACCCAACTTCACCAACGGGTTGGTGTGAACGAAAACTACAAGAACTGTTTGCAAAAGGGCAGATTTTACCACAGCGAAGACTCAGTCGGAGATCATGTGGTGTCAGCTCAGCCATAGAAGACAGCGTGCCAATGCAAAATAGCTAAATATCAGGCAGGCACCATCATTCTCTCCGAATTAAAGTGGATCAGCAATGCACATCCGCTGCATCCAAAACGCGATGGGGACCCGGGAAGAAAGATTACGACAGCATTTCATTGCTTCGTCCTCGTAGATGAACGGATTTGGGCAGTGACAAATTGTGATCAACTCTTATCAAGACAAATTCTTTGCAGGAAGTCTACTCAAAACAAAGACTTAAAAATTGGCCCGCTTTCATCAAACATTGCATTTCTTGGCTTCTAAAGCCAAAATTATTAGAAAACGCTAGTTGGCTAACAAGATACGTCTTAGAGATTCGCACTTACTCTATTACATCACAATATATTGGGCAAACGTTTAAGGCATTCCATTAGTCAGCTAAACGTATCGGTGGAGAAGAGGTTGATAATGATTCTTGGATAACCCAAATAAATATGGAAGGGTTGTATCGATTATCGTCTACTCTGGAGTAGGCAGTGCGGCAGAGCGTGGGCCAGGAGAGTTAATGCTAATCACTTATCGCTTTTGAGAGCACTATGGAAGATTTTAAAGACGGACTGCGACAGATTCTGCTATGCACAAAATACGACAATTTGCCAACCGACGGACTCGACCGCGAACCTAATGCATGATCCAGAAAGCTTGCGTCACATTCACGGTGTGTCTAGTCTGTTCCGGGTGTGAAACCACTGCATTATTAAGTGGCTCAACTGTTCCAATGCTCAACCATGCACACTGATGCTCACTGATGTGTACAGACAGGTGCTTGGTCGTGCGGATGATGCACATTCTTCGACAGGAACGTGTGACGGAATAGACACAAAACGGGACTGCAGATTCAGGAACTTTATCTTTCAACGCTGGTGACATTAAGGGGCGGAATTTGAAAGTTATTCGGAGCTTGACTGCGTAAAATATCATGTTGATGGTGCTGGTCAGTGTTTTTCGTGGGATCTGTGCTAGCGTATCACGTTTGAATAGAGAATAAATGAATGATGGCATTCTCTCCAAGGCGTTTCTTTGGGGAAATTTCCTTTTCTTTCTTCGTCACTCTACCAACTAATCGACATCGGAACCCACTTTCGATGAACGACATCTTCAACGTCTGCAGTGCTGCGTCAAATGTATTTTTCTTTCCACTTTTTGCTTGCTCCGTTCGTGCTGCATATAAGTAGAATTTTTTCATTCAATGGGAAACCCTAAATCACTGATGATTTACCGCAAACGTTTATCCGTTTTCGGGTTATGCAGGGGATACCACTAACCCCTTTTCCACACATAGCTTCAAATGACTAATTGAATCCCAAAAAGAATATCCAGTTTAATATGATGTAATAAAGTGGATACAAATCTATGAAAGGATCCTGTTAGTAAGCTAGCGTTCTCTCAATGCGCTTAGTGGAAATGATAGAACTGAATTATCCGATTACTTTATTGCTATTGACCTTCGCGACCAGTTTAATCGCAATTGAATTGTTACCTTCTTCTGACTGCGTCACGAATGACGAGGTCCTCGGAGCACAGGATAACTGGTACAGTCCTACAGAAACCAGGAATTTCTGTAATTTATTCACAAGTGACAATCGATTCCGCGCAACTAATTCTTCCTTAGCAAAACTAAATGATAGGAGGAGACATTAGGTTCATTTGCACTCTCACTTTTTATTAATAAATGTCCTAGTTGCAGATGCTAATGTATTTTCAAAAAACCGGTGATCAGTAGAGGCTGAAGTTCCCACAAAAATAATGTGCAACCACGTATAAATCAATTCGACTGGACATATCAAAGCCACTTACAGCTTATCACAGACTTGATGCTATCTGTCACAAGTAAACGAAATAGGAATGAGGTGAATTAATATCAGACGGAATAAAAAAAATGGAGTTTTAATAAACTGTTAGTAATTGAACAGAACGATGGATTATTACCGATTTGTTCGCATTTTCTACCGGGGCTCGGTTATTTGAACTCATCTAGCTAGTTCGCCAAATTTAGCGGCGGTTGTCCAGGGTATTTGCGACTAACCAAATAATGTTTTAATCGAAGAAATAATTCGTATATTATTATTATATATTTTTAGATTTTGAATGATGAATTCAGTTTCACAGGATCCAAATGCCTCAGCAGCGTCGCGGGTGGTTATCTCGAGATCAGATTTGGCTACGCTTCCGGAACGAATGACCAATGCTCTCCGCGGAGTTAGCTGAGGTTTGTTATTTAGTTTCGAAGATTCTGAACTAATCACGGGTGGCGCATGAACCACGGGCATTTGTGGGCTCATAGCTGTGTCCGAATGGGTGCACACAAAATGTGTAGTGGTACCCGAATGGTGTATGACCTGAGCAGTTGATCATCGATCCCAAATGGATTTCGTGACTATCATATCCTCAACTTCGTGGGTTGGGTCATTTGAACAAAGGGCTCTTAGTGGGGTCCCCTAATTGAAATTGAATTCTCGGTTTGGATATGTGGGAGTTGTCCAGGCCCCAGAGGGTTTGAGCATCCCAGTAAATAACCAATGACTTGCAGGTAAATGACGAAGAAACTGTCGTGTGTGGTGAATTGCACATAATGTTCCTTTTGCCCTCTTCTTTGTCTCTCTCCTGTCTCCTTTTTCTCCCTTGTAAAGGTCTGACAGCTCATGACCAGCAAACAGTTTCATGCAAGCCACATAGAATCTCACCTTTGTACCTGGTTGGGAAGAGAGGTATTGGAACCGTGAGAGCTTGTTTGTTTTACTTCTTTCAAATTTATTGTCGCTGTTATTTGTCAGTCTTCATTAGTCGCCGAGTGCAGATATCTAATGTACAGCTACAGCTGCAAAGCGTCCGCACCATGAATTCAGATCAGATCTATTGCAACAGACAGATTGCAGCGCACGGATTTTAAACGCAAATGGTGCTCTCTCCAAAGCACAGAGGACGGCGTTGCACACCTTCAGCATTTACAATTCACGGCAATCGGAAAGATTGAATTTCATTTGCATAACCAAGGATTTCTTGCCAAGCAACCGAGGTACCAAATAAATGGCCAATATTTTGTGATCATACGTTGCTGAAATTCCGGTCCCCGAGGGCATTACTGAGGCAACCAGATTAGATTTGCTTGTGGCTGAAATTTCAAAATTCTTCCGCTCGCTGTGAGTTTTGGGTTTGGAAAGAGGAACGTGATCAGTAGAACCGAAGCACCCTGCTTATTTCAAGGTTACGATAAGCAGTGAGGCCGCACGGAGAGAGTCGAATGCTCTTCGCTGTCCTGTGCCAATGTAGACTGTGCTAAAACCATAATCCAATCTATGGCTACCTAGCTGGTAGATTATCAGAGATAGGGCAAACAAAATTCAAGTATAAACCAAAAATATTTCTTACTCATTTTTTCAGCTAACAGTAATTGACAAATTGGAAGGGGTATGGAGTTGCGATTAATTGGTGAAACTTCTGAATTCGGAAATGATTACATTGTCATCTAAACATGATTAATGGCCTCGTCATAGATACCCTACACAATTCATCATCCAGATTTTGAAGAAGTTGACATTCGTTGACGTCTACCAATCAGAAATTTCTCTCGCCTAAAAAATCGATCCAGTAGATATGCCTGGATTTTGACGAACATCCGACTTGTTTTTTATTCCTGTATGCACACTTGAATGCATAGCAAGCAAGGTGTGTGCGAATTCAGTGTGGCAGCCAGCTAACGCCCCTAGAGGTTTGACGTATATTCTAGCGGCACGATTGATCTATCCGTGGAATTAGGCCACATATAACCTGCGAACCAGCGACGGATGCATGTTCTCGATTTCGGAGCGTGTGATTGCCGTGACGGTATTGCACATCTTTCGTACGGATACCATATGGATATCTCTTAGGTTAAGCCAAATTAATCCATGTTAGATCAAATCAAAATGTGGCTTTGTTCATCCCCCCAGGAAGAGCTTTCCAACCACAACATACTTGGCATCATTGTTTCAGTTTTTCGAGGATGGTCGCAGTTTCCGCGAGACCGTATTACCGGACCATTTGTTCAAGTCCACCTCAATGGCTTATTCTAACCAGAGGGCAGATCAAGATGGTTACTCGATACGAAAAAGGCATAATCATTCCATGCAACAGATTTGCCTTAGTGAGAACATCTGGACTTTTGGGTCAGGGACCACGTAACGTTCCAGTTAACCAACGCAACGTGGTTAATAATGTCTGGTGATGTGACGGGATGCAGCAGTTGGTGGCGTTAATTTTCAACCTGTTCTGACTTCCCATATATATATATATATATATGTATACCGTCGGTCATTTACTACTCGGATATCCACTCCAAAAAACAATAACGCTGAAATGCACCATTCTAAATTGGTTGGTTTACCAAATCGCCTCGAATCGAACTAGTCCCTAACATCACGTGATTAATTGACGAAGCCTAATCAGAACTCGGTTGCCAGATGATGTGAGGTCCGTTCGTTACATTTGCTATCTTGATGTACCTAAATATAGTACACTGTTAGCGGGCAACTGTTCGATGCAATCTGATACATGTTTATTCATTGCGAAAATTTTGCTGCGGTAGTCAAATTATCAAAGGTTGACTGTGGTGCATGCTATGAGCTTGAAGAATTTGGCCGGATAATCGTTGATCCTCAAACAAAATATGTGAATACCAGCTCAGCTGGTAGAGCACACAGGGAACATTTGCTTGGATTTCGTCCTTGCGTGGATTCGAATCCGCCGAGCTCGAAACTTTTCACGAATGCCTCAGTACTAACGATATGTATAAATTAGCAATGTCTTGATAAAATAGTTTACTACTGACCGGATTACCAGAGGCTTGTGTGTAAAAGTTGGATTCCTAAGGTCAACCAAGCAAGCATATACTTGATGGAGAGTTCCGACTGTATTTGACGGGACAGGTGCCCACCCTTCCATCGAGGCTATTGTGCACCGCTTTCTATCACCGAGAACGGCCCTTAACAAACTCAGCTCAGTAATTGTTATTGGTTCTTACGGAAGCTGATGGCTCGTTGTTGACGTGTGCGAAAAGACTCGGGTTCAAACCCTTTATGAGATGATGAACATCCACCACTGTTAAGTTCTGATATGACCGAAACTCCAATCTTGTGCTTCCCGGGTGAAAAGATGACCAGATGACCTGAGTTTAATGCGTGGAAGGTGGGGTCGGGGAACAGTTAGACAAACTTTGAATGGAAAATCCATATCCTGGAATTTTGCCGAATAAAAAAGACGCTGATAGTGACAAACAAGCAAAGGTATTCGGGCTGCAACTGGTCATTTTGTTGTATAACATCTCACCACAAATGTTTCTTATTGAAATTTTGGATCATCGTCAAATGACCAGTTTGATTTTCATCACAATGTACTGTACTTTTTTCAAGGATTGTTGATTATCTTATCAGTAAGATGAAAAACACTTAGTTTTAGTCAAGAGATTTTGATTAGTTGTACGACTGACCTGGTAAACGCATTCACCGTAGCGATGATGGACGAGTGACATCGATTTTTTAATAGCACCATTGCAAATTAAGCTCACCTATGGTTCGCTGATTATCCAGCAGCGCTAGAATCGATAGAGACAACGGTTTTTCCCGTGTGAAAGTTGGAAAACATTTTCACGTTTTTAACGGGAAAAGAATAAACAAACGCGTGTTCAGAGTAGGATGTTCCATCAACGTAACACATTTATGAAATAATTCACGATGTGATATCATCGCTCAACTGACCACAAAGAAACCTTGAAAGCACTCACTGTACAGCTGTTTCATCCTTGTTAGGAATCATCAGCAGTGCATATGGACCGCGCCCGAACTAAGACGCGAACCCGGGAGGAACGATTCTGAGTTGAACGCTTTAGCTATTACGCGGTCACATGGTGAATTGTTTCACGAAAACAATCTATCTCCTACCACTAACACATACCAAGTAACACATTTAGTTCATTTTGTTTGAGTTGCTGCTGTCCGCCGTTCTCCTGAAAATCTGGCCATCAATTAAGTCCGCAAGCCTCATGGAACCGATTTTTATTCATTACAAGTCAAAAGCACAATTGGTCGACCAGATTGTAAAGGTAATCATCCGGTTGCGTATTTTTTGATATGGAAGTTTTTCATGGTAAATATACTGCACAAAGGAGGTGTAATGGACATACAGAAAGAATTATTGCATGTCCTTTATATATGTATACATACATATATGCATATATGACTTAGTCACGTCTGGGTTGTTCGAGCTTACACATAGAAATGCTGTTAAGATCGGCAGAAATGAGAGTGGCTGGAAACGCAAAAACAACAACTTGTTTGTACCTCACAGACTGTCTCTTCTATGCTTTCTGTACAGCCGGAAACATGAGGGAAACTATACCCGAATTACCGATAGTGCATTAGAAACTGGATGCGTCTGAATATACGCAAAAATGTACTCACTGTGTATAGCTTTTTCACAATAGGCTAGAATTTTAACGTACAGGCGCAGTGTTATTGCTCGTAAGCAAAATTCGCAACAAGTTACCAGGGTAAGTGTCAAAGTACAGCATGTTACGATTGGTAACACTATGAAAACCGGACGACTATAATAGTATTGTTTAGAATCTAAGCTTGACCACTAGTTTGTACAATTGTACTTTCCGATAGGGAAATTTACTTCGCACTGACTGGTGTTGCTCTCAACGACCAAAATCCGGCAAAACGCAGTATGAGTGTGGCGGCGACACAATCCTGTTGGTAACGTTTTACGTTATGCAGTCATTTATCCTCTGCTAAACTCCAAATCTCAATCGCTCTTGCCCGCGCAACAGGATTTGGTCATTCGAAGGTTTCTCATAAAAATTGATTTCGCTAGCTTAAAATTAAAATCGTCGTGAATACGTGACATTTGCAACGAGTATTCTACCTAATTTGACGGTTGGAACTAGTCAGTGGCGATGCGTTTGCTACGGGTTTTATCCATCGATGGATTCCGTTGCCAGTTTGACATAGTTTAGCGCGCCAGACTGGAAGGGAGATAAGAGATCGTAGTTTCCAATGCATATTTCCACTAGCAAAAATGGAAGATGACAGGTGAAGATACTCATGGGAAGTACCATTTGTAAACTGTTGCGCCTAACAGTTAAATTACTTTCCATATGATTTCCACACGAACATCTGTTTACCAGTTGATATTTCATCAGGTGAAGGCAATGGAAGCCATAACCGAATCTGAATGGGGAGTTAAACCTGAATGGAACCAGTTCATCGCATTTTAGATTTTAATGTGACGGCATTTTTATGTCTCTCCAATCATGGACTCCGGAACATGGAAATGCCGTTTATCGGAATTTTTGACCGAATGCTCCAACAATTGATCAAAATCTGTACAAAACATCTTACATCATGCTTTCAGGCCGTTATAGCATGGCCCGACTGCTACCTGCATTCACACTTCCAACAGCCGAATCATCGAGTCTGGACTAGGTAAAGGAAGCATTTCGGTGGATTGACTCGGAGACATTGTCTTGACAGATCAGTGCTTATCCCAAGTAGCATGGGAAACAGCAGGTGCAAACATCCATCGTATTTCATGCTGCTCCGCTCGATTAGTCACATTTCGGCATCCTGCATCGGGCACCCTTTATCCAACTTTATCTTACGCCTGACTTTTTCACATCCAAAACATTCGTCCGCTGGCCATTTCGTTCCAGCATGTGCTTATTTGACGGATTATGAGTCTTTTCGAATGAATGTTTGAAATGGGGCGGTGAAAATCATCAGGTAATGTGCTAAACGTTTAATCCATCAGTCCGGAAAACACCGAAACGGACACATGAGTGACTTGTGCAATAGGACTGCGAACGCTTCCGGTTTCTGAATATCTTTATTCTTTGTAGAATTGACAGAATATGATGAGAAAAACTTTCTCGGTAACCCAGAGTAATAGGCTCAAGTGTTCCGTCGTAAGAAGAAGCACTGAAAATGGATAGATTGGGGTGGTTGGGGTATGTTTTGCTTAGGTCCACACAACAGCTGCCCGGTACTTGCTCTACTTTGGTGTGAGGAGAATGATTGTAAAAATTACAGTTGTCTGGTAAAAGCCACACAGGATTCGTTGCTTATATCTTGCATTGGTAATTAAGTTATTGAGGTATCTCGAACTGGGGAAAAGCTCTTGGTGCAATGCTTTCTCATAGTTCAACATATTAAGCACTACAGATGCCTCGGTATAGTCAGAACTGGATACCTCGTACTCCGAGCCGATTATACAGGCGGAAAACTTCTCGGAATGCTCCCAGATGACCAGGCGTTTCATAATTCCTCTGATGAGGAAACCCTGCGCATTTTCTAGTGGTTGTGTCAGTGTTCCCAACAGCCTCACAGCGCAAAAGCGAGTGCTCTGCGTCATACACCGAATTAACCGGACTTTTGAAACCAGCTTGGGATAGAAGCCCAAGCCTTGATTCCAATCCAATCATGGGAAATGTATCAAAGATTTAGTTATGCGCCCACCCACTTCTGTGTTGAAGTGGTGTACTGAGCATTCAGAATGACTAGCCCCAACCGAAGGGCATATGGAGTGATCAATCAGTTACGTAACTCAGTCTTAGCCTCCATGTATGGTCCTCCAAACCAACCACTTAATTCAGTTTTGACAAACGAGTAGTACCAAGCCTACTGCAGAGTCTAGGATACCGATGGATAGCCGATGCAAGAAAAAACTGCCATGCCCGCATATTGTTTCTTTCCCGTTCTCATTCATTTTCTTCCCCTTTCGCCACGCTTCCGATAACACGATCTGTAGTAAGATCTGTGCAAAGATACATATTGTACAACTATATTATAGCCTTTCACCAAACAATTACAGATTTTTAGCTGATGAAATTGCATTCAACTTTAATTTCTTCCAAGCAAAATGGACCAAAATGCAAACGTATGTCGATCAGTATCGATTTCCTTACATAGTCTGTCCACTGAAAGAGAAGAAAATTCAAAACTCAGTCAACGTGTGTCAGATGTATCCATACTCAGTTAGTATTTAGACCAAACTCCTAATAAACAAGATCAAAAAGAATCATACGGTAATCGATCAATACATCAGCCGATTGATTTATTCGTCTTTGTCAATGGTTAAGTTCCACAGGTCAGTAACGTTCATCGTTTATTCACTAACTATTATCGGTCACTTTTGATTGTCCTTATAGTTGTACGTTGTGTGTGCATTTCAGTCGATCTCTTCACGACAACTGATTCATGCTCAGTGCATGTTATGAAAGGAAATACGTATTTTTCTGTTGTTCAAGCAGTGGTTTTTATGGTCTTGTTCTATTTTTCTGCTGATACGAGCCTTCAAAAGTCGGTTCAGAAGCTCTAGTTATCGCTCCCATTTGTGGTTTTTGGTTGAGCTAACCGCATCAACTACCATGTGGTTCTCCAAAAAAAAACTTGTAAAATCTTACAAATCTAATTTTTATCACCAGCAGTTCACTTTTTTCTTGCTCATTTTCCCACAAAGGTTTGTCCGGCGCGAAGAAATAAAAATGATGTCGTAAGAAACAAAAAGTGTCTTCAGACCAATCGATCCGCGTCATAGGGGAGATCTTCATCCAAGCGGCCTTACCAATGCACTTAGGCACTCCTGATTGGTTAACCTGATATCGGCAACACCAAAAATGGTAAATGATGCAAGCAAAAGAATGCGGCAAACTTTGGCAGCCATTGAAGTCGTCTCTACAAGAGTTGAGTGCATCACTCACGTTCTCTGGAAGCTTCGGCTTCTTGTTCTAAAACAAAATTCCATGGCAAAATTTAGAAAAATTGAACCGAACTACTCACGCTCCGGTAAGAACGTAGGTGTACTAAAATTTCCCATTTTAATGCAATGTGTCCGACTATACAGCACGTGTGCAATAACTGGGTGATAGGTTATAGTGTTTCTGCGTTTGGGCGAAATAACCGGTGTACTGTAACCGTGAGGCTGGAACTGGTTTATACCGTTTATCAAATATCCCTGAAGGGCTATCGAAGTCTATCTCGGCTGAAGGCTGGTGTTACTGATATGCACATTTCTTCCCGGAGTGAATAATAGGTCTGATGGAGTCAGTAGCTGTGACCCTGTGTTTACTTTTCTTTATAAAAGCATACCAGAGCCGCTTGTTAGTGTCACACAATCGCGAATAATGCTCGTTCATTTGTTTACGGATTATATAGTTGCTGGGAAAAAGAACGAACTGAAACGCTAATTGTGAATTCAGTGAATTCTGACAAGCTCGTCATTGTATGAACATTGTAATTTCTGCACAAGTCATTTCCCGGTACAAATGCTTGTTTATTCAAGCACATTTTGCACTCGAAAAATAGTGGACAAGCAAACACGATATTTTGGGCTCGTCTAGGCCTGTTTTTGTCTCTTGAACGTGAAACTTCATGCTTGGGTCTTGGTATCCCTTGGGACGATTTGATAAGCCAGTCTTCGTCAGGTCCATCTACAAAGCTTGATTAGAGGGCTGAACTAATAGCCATGACCGAGAAGTCTAATTCGATTTTTTACAATTGTGCGTGTAACATCCCCGGATTTGATGCGTTAATTTCAACAATGTTTCCCAACTCACGCGAGAGTTCTTGATTCAGTGGATCTGTAGATTTGTCGAATAGAAGTGAAATCAGATAGACACAGAATGAGGCAATAAACTGGATAAGTGAATTGCCTATACCTCGTCTTGTTATCCTATAATGTGAAATCTCTTAGGGATTTCAGCAAACGTGACCAGAAAACCTCGTTTGCCGTCATTCATTGGTCTGATTTTTATCCGTAAGTGAAGAAAGCGGCTCTTTATTTTGGAACTGAAGGAGAGAATAAATCGATGCAAATAATGCACAGGCAACTAATGCTTCCGTATTGTGGACAGAAGTATCCATGGCTAGACAGGAATTCTTGATGCCAGGAAATCAGCCCTGTTAGGTCATACAGTCCACTTCATATCGGGATTTCAGCATCCGATCTAATGAAGGCAGGTTGTTTTGCTAGGGTTTGTCACTAATTCGTTGATTTCTTGCCGCCAATCAATACAAGATCCAATTAGGCGTGATTAAAAAGATGGATCGATTGAATATTACAAGGGAAATTGGTCCTGTTGGTCGCGTTTGACTTACGAAATCGAGGATCAGTCTCGGCTTGGCCTGTAAATGAAAGTTTAAGTGAATCAATTCTACGTGAACTGCTTCACGGAGATATCGCGAACAGTAATCTTTCGGGTTCATTCTAGACACTAGTAGATTAGCATCCTCAAGGTGTCCGAGCAAAGATTTTCACAGGATAAACTTGTTCCGAATGAGATGCAGTGGAATACTATAGCATGTAAGTCAAATAAGGTTTGGGTCGTACATCATAAATATCTAATGAGTAATATGCTGTTATGACGAATAAATATTCTAAAAGTTCAACGTTCCCAACTGCTTGAAAGTTGCGAATTCCACTGGCGTCTCAATTCTTCCCAAATGACATTTCTGTACGTCTTTTCAATCAAATTTAATTGGCCCGGCGAGTTATTATTATTCGACAAGGTATCATTCCCATTTATTGGGCAAAATCTCTTGTATTCGACATTTTCTACACGTTATTTTATACTTGTAATTTCCCACGTTTTCCAATCGCTTACGCTGGCCAAATCAATTTGTTTCCCTTCATTGAATTATCTCGGAAGATGTCATTTTTTTGGTTCGTACCACTAATTTATCCCATTAGGGTCAATGTGGAAATTTGTTTTGGAAACCATCAGAAAAACCATTCTAATTTGGAAAAATTTTCAAGATTTAGGAAAAGTGTTCGAAACAAATTTCTTAGTCTACGAGTATCTCTCTGTTTGCTCGTCATGCGACAAGTTGGATTAGATGATCACGCTTAATTCCGTTGCTGAGGTGCACGCTTAAAAATTGGCCTCTATTTGACTACTCCTTATTCGTCTTCAACCTCGACGTACCGTCCTTTTTTTGCCACAGTATCCCCGAGGAGAAAAACCTGCACCCTGCGATCGAGGAGACGTGATGCCAATCCAAAATGCTTCCGAAGCCCGCAAGATGACTGACTGCCTTGCAAAAATGATGGTTTCCGAAGTGTCATGATGATATTTTCACCGTGATTTTGTAAGATTTAAGCAGCGGCGAGAACTAAAATTGTAAATTTCCACAGTTGGTGTGTAGTACATCTCGCCGTACATTTTATGCTTTCTCATCAGCGGAGGGGTTACTAATCTTAACTGTCTCATCTTTTTTTACAGTAACTATTCAAGAAGAGGACCTCTACCAACTGCGGCTATCAAGGGGGCTAAGTTTTTACCAGCGATGGCACAATTCAGACATGCGCCCCTCACTTCCACAGAGCTCTTACAAAAATCGCTAAAAAAACCGCATTATGCTGTAGACAAAGTCTCTAATGTGACTTCTTAACCCCATTGGAGCATTCATTTCCGTTCCGGAATCACCAGTTAGATTTCTGCTGCAATATATTCTCCAGAGGACTGGCCATTCCAGTCCCGTAGGCAAGGTTGTCGAATGCTATGTTTTTACAATTCAACATACTTCATATATGATTGAAATTTTAGTGGGATAGAGAATCGTTTTTACGGCAAGCCGATGTAATCTCGCCACATGTAAAAGCGTTTTAACATTTTCTGCCTAATGGCCTCCTCTGTGCACCTCATTTAATGAGATCATTCTTTACATAGCATTAATCTATTTCGTTAGCTAAATATTAAAGTCACTGGTTAATTTATTTGATCTCGGATATGTCAATCTGAAATCAGATTTCGCAGAATCCACGGAGTACCAAGTCCAGAAGTGAATATAAGTTATAGATCATCTAAGCCCGTATTCATGTTCCCCGTTCATTGTGGTGTCGTTAAACCGGAGTCTTTTACATTATTTTTCCTATGCCCTTAACGAAGTAGATGATCGCAGTCAGCCGAGGGGTGACGCTCATGGGAACGTGGTTGGCTGTGGGATGATTCGAACTCGCTAGCTTTCCGGTTTAATGCATTATGGTTATCAGCATCACGGAGATCATCTTCGTGCACCTTTAAACGACCGGACTAGCCCGATTGAGTGGTGCCTTTGTGATCACATTATTCGTTGCTGCTGAGATGATGAACCCGAAGGGTCAAGATAAAATCAACCTAGAAGAGTGAGGGAGGAAGTCGAAATCCCGTAGTAGTTCACACAAAGGGCACACAGTCTGACTGTGCGAAAGCAAGCGTTTTTCAATCAGATTGTGATAACACGATCACCGTTGTCCATGGTTCACTACTATATCTTCCGGTGCTTCCAGTCAACCGGCTGAGCGCTATTTAGGATATCAAAAGTGAAAATGTGAAACATCTATAAAACCCACATTTGATGTGCTTTTCCTCGTTTCTTGCGGTCACGTAATTTGTCGAAATCCACGTGTTTTTTCCCACTTCCAGAGAGCAACGGAAATCAGGACCTTGTACGGTAAATGTATGTTCACCAGAAAAAACCTTACTAACGAAGTCTATAAGATTGGATGCGCTCTTAGCCACCACGCGAAGACGACCTCCAGATTTGACATTGCTCATAGGGTTATTCCATCCAACTCCAGGGATACTACTCAAACATCAATAATCGAGAGCTTCAAAGCAATGAACACCTGCAGAGAGCCAACAAGTCTCTCAAACATGAAGTAGGATTGTACGCACCATAACAGTGTATTCACGACATTCTACCTTCAGTTCTACATATGCATTAGTCCAACGTTCATGTCCCGGTGTCATGCAGTTGACCGCGTGACCACCACTAGTTTCCATCGAACTTCCGGATATTGGATCAGAACCCCGCTAAACTATGGTAAGTGCGATCACAATAATGAGCATAATGGTCCTTTTTGGGCGTTGATTCGAGGATGACATTCATATTGAAAACGGAATGCAACCTAATCTCTCGGCAAAACCCGTCGTCCCAGGGACCATACGTCCGAATTCAAAGCCGGGAGCTAAATCTGCCGAGATTCAAAACAATCTTTGTCACCTCAACTAAGCAACCGGGCACCCATTTGTAGGCCCGGCAAATCAGTCAGCCAGTTCGTTATATGTGGTTCACCCCTATCCAACGTAAGGTTTTTAACCAACAGCAATTAAAGCCAGTGGGATTAATTTTATGTCGGTAATTTTTCGTTACCCATTTTACCACGAAAAAAGTGCCTTACATTGCTACGCAAAATCGATGTTGGTTGATCAGAAGCTATTTGACGACTCCTTTTTTATTTGAATCAGATAAGATTGAAACTAGAACTGAGTCTCGACTGTTTTAGACTTCATAATATTGCTGGTCTACTAATAAATGCTGGGAAACGTGTTCCTTTTTGGTCTGGATTCCCGCCAGAGTCAACGGCCCATAAATATAAATCAGGGAAACATAAATGACTGGCCTCCCGTATACCTTCTACAACCTTTAGCCCGGGAGGGTAAAAAACGACCTGATTCCATCAGTTCGGTAGCGTAGCAAACTAAGGGTAATATGATATCGCTAAATGTTTTGAACTTGTTCATCGGAATTTGAAATCCGTTCAAAGAAACCAACCTGGTAGCAAGTGGTACAGTTTCATTGCCTGTTCTTAAACCAAATAAATCTATTTAACAAACTCGTCCGTGTATATTATCGTGATTATTGTGAGACAGTGATTAATGAATTCATGGTACACCACGCCTTGATCATGAGAACTAAGTTATCGCGGATGACTTACACTCATTAGCAATCCGGACGACTGGGAGAGTGAAAAACAATCGAAAAATTTGTGAAACATCGTGGAATATCTGTTCAAACTAACAAAGATAGCTTCAACTCGGTGTGCATTCGAAACGATCCACAACGCCATGAAAACAGTGGGAATTATTGTCATCCAGGGTCTCATTCTGCCACTAGCAGTCAACCCACTGGACTGGCCCAGCGACAAAATCTAAATTGCACTGTCTGCTTTATTGGTCTCGTGACTGTACGATCCCTGATGGTTACCTGTATGATGTTCTATTGACGATTGGAATACAAGCGGTCAGCTAAATGGACCATCCACCAACCGTTTCAGTCTCAGCTCCGGTGAGATTCGACACTCGGAGGAGACAGAAACGAGTGAAATTGTCCTTCGCGACAAAAATACGTATTCACGACATTTCTGAAATCCATCCATGGTATAATACGATTCGCCCTTCTTCGATCTATTTAGAGGGCAATCGAGTAAATGACTGACCAAATGCATATGGGCACCGAATAAAAGATAGTATTTCCTCCGACCGGCTTCATCATGCCCGTTATTTTAACAACCCGTCATAATCAAACATTTTGGGTTATTATTTATCTTGTCGCATGCAACAAACTTCACGATTCCACACCTCATTCTCTTGCGTGTTAATTTCGTTCTACTAGTCAGGCTGTTCCGTGACTAGGTGACTCGTCAGCACACCAATTGATCAGCTGAATAGTTAATTTCATCAGTTATTATCTCAGTTACTTGCACTTTTTATCAGCCACTTAGTTGATACTTCAGTTAGGTGAGTAAATATTCAATGCAATTGTTACTTAGTCAGTCAGTCATTTATTCATTTGGTAACTTTATAATAAGTAGGGAAGTATATAACCTCACGAACTAATTATTGTGTAGATGGAAAACACGCGCACCTCAGTGGCTAACTAAATTACTGGCTAATTACTCATTCAGCCGACGAAGGATTAGAAAAGTAACTAAGTGCGTTAATTATTTGGTCAATTGCAAGAACTTTTCTCCAACGCATCCAACAGTTGATCTAGCTGAATGAGTTCTGCAAGCATTGATTAGCATTTTCTTGTCGTCTGATAAGTTGGTAGAAGTGTAAATCCATGTAATCATTCTTTGACGTCGGTTGCTAATGGCTGGTTAAGTTTGAGGTGTATAGTAATGTAGAACTTGATCATCGCCTATCTCCACAAGGATTTTACATGAAGTTACCAGCAACGTTTTTCCTTCCTAGTGTACAGTGAAAAAGCAAACAGTCTAAAAGATTCTCGTCCTGACGTACGATAAAATCTCCACCTGTTTCCTCTAAAATCGCATAGTAGCACACAAAACATATTGGTTACGACACCAGAATCACGTGATTATCCAAGCGGTGCACTTTCACATGATCAGATGAATTGGTTAGTGCACTGACTGCACATACGATGTGTGAGAAAAAGCCTGGGAATCATTAGTGAAAGTGGATCTACTCACTTTCCATTGCTGAAACAGAAAATGAATCACAAATTCATGGTAGATTTACAGTCGATAAAGAAAGTTTAGACGGTGAAAATTATCCAGTTTCCCTTAAAAGATTGGCGGTGTGCTTTGCTCGCGAATACAAGTCCTATCACCTAGGGGTTTTGATCCAAATCGTGGGACACTGCCTGTGACCGAAAATGGTTTACGATGCTAGAGTGTCCCTAGTTAGCTCTGATTTAGCGGACAATGATAGATAGCTTAGAATCTAAGTTACCTGCATACCCAAGAAATCAGAGCAGTGAAATCTGGGTGAAATCGGAAAAATTAGCTAAAAAAAATATAAAGCCTCTAGGCGATTCGGTTTGTCATGTGACACTGACGCCGACGGATCACGAACAGCTCATGTTGCTTTTTTCAAAACCACCGCGGCTGCATCACGAATTCCAGTTGTGAACCCCTTTGGTGGTGACATAACCGGAAGAACAAATAGACAAATCTATATTACTTATTCCATTTCCGTTTACACATTCTCCCAGGAACCAGTGTAGGCCTTGCAAACGGAAACTTAATTTAATTTTTGCCTAGTCACAGTATATTGATATTAAAACATTATATATGCATATGCTGGGTGTTGCAAATAGTCTGATTATTATCGCTAATGAATAGCCATGTTTTCACCGTCGCAAATTCATGCTGATCCAAATAAAACAAAAAGCAAACTGAATCGATCTAATCTGTCCATTTTTCCTTATTTCATTTCCCATCTGTGTGACTTTTAGCAAGATATTGAAATAGGTTTGCATGGTACTAAAGAATTCATATTCCGCGATGGTCAAGCGGATTCAGCATCCGCCAGTCGCAAAAGATTGGAATTTCGAACCCCTTCATCCGCCGGCCCAATATCAAACAGGACCTATTGTGACACTCTATGGTTCTACGCCACTCCAATTTGCACGGTCACGGATGTAATAGATCCTAGCAGTTGTGGGGCATGCCTCATTCGCTACACTCAAACTCCTGGCATGTCATTAAAATAAATAATTAAGTACTCGACCACCGTGTAGTTGACTTTCAGTCAGCACTCACGTGGACTTCAATGTTATCGACTTATATCGCTCACTTGCCAGGCACTGTTACTAAAATGGGATCACGTTTCTTTGAATACAAACCCGGAAAAATTGAAGTCAATGGGTGAACAAATAGCCAACTTACCCGGAATCACATGTAGGAACCAGAGTGACTGAAACACCAATAAAGGTGATAACCACATCTCATCAATCTGCCATATGAGAACTGGCACTCGAATAGATAACAGATCAAGTAAACATTAATCTGATATCGATTGAATCGATCAACGGCACAGTTTGGCCAATCGCCAGAGATGACCGCGTCAGTCACAAATACAGATTAACAGAAAATGACCTCCGTTGTTCACTGTAGATTTTGAAGTATGGCAATATTGATTCGATTGTACCAAGTTGTATTCACTAACTAAAAAGTGAGAGTCATATTCTGCTTTTCACTTCTTCAATGTAAAACTTCGGTGAAAATAGAGACACGAGAACTTTTATTGATTCCCGATCAGTCAGTAGGACTCAGATAATGCCAAGATAAAGTATTGACATCTTGACAAACGAATTTTAGTTTTAAGATAATAACTGTTTCGTGATTATATTTTTCTCGGGAGCCCCTCACAGTTAACATCGGTATGAGGCATGCAGTTGCTATGGCTGGGCGGTCGGTGCCCCACGTTCATGTGCAAAGTTGGTAACAAAAATTAGCCCGAATTTTTTCCGTTTCAAAACGCACATCTGTACAGAAGATTAAACACAAACGTTTGGTGAATTTTTGTTGGAAAAAATTAAAAATCTGAGCCGCATAAAATCCGGGGAAAATGACCGAGTCGAGGTTTTCCCGGCATATACTCAATTCTCCTGAACTGAGCAATGATATTAGGTGAACAATTCCGGATGAATACTTGAAAATCCCGAGACTGAGACATTGGAGAACTCGTGGAAACGAACAAGCGTATTTTTTCGTGAATTCACAACTAGATAAGTACAACTTTGATTGCAGGGTGACAGACAAATACTAACGATAACAAGAATAGTTGTCAGTTTGAATTGTGTGTCGCCATGGCTACTATGTTATTGGTATAATGGTTGATGATATGTATTGTAGCATGTCGTGTTGGCTTCACTAAGTCACCGGTTACGTAGTCGCATCTTGAGTCGATGACCGCGGTATGCCGTGAGCGATTTTACAAGCAGTATCTGTGCGCAGACATGGAGATTTTATTCACATCAATTGTGGTTGGTTTGGCCGTAGACTAGGTTTGACATCTAACTTTCTGTCCCGGCTATCCTGACGCAATGTAGATGAGACCAAATGTTTCTCATGCACTGACTAAAAGATGCGTTCTGAATGCCATTTTAAACCAGCTGCAGTAATTGTTGAATGTGAAGCGAACAACGTGACACCTTTTTTCTTCGAAAGGTCAGTAATATGCGGTTCTTGGTAGGGAGTCTCGTCGGCCGACGTTTTGGCTAACATGGATAGCATTTCTCAAAGCAGTTTTTGCTCCCAAGGGGAGCGCCCAGCCGTGACAACCGAAATAGGGATCAGTAACACTCCCCGCCAGGAAATTTGCACGAGAGACAAATGAGAATCTGCTTGTATGGAAATTCGGGTGAGATTTCTTCAAGTCTTTAACCTTTCTCTGTGTGATTTGGCTGGCACGGCTTGTTTCACAGGCGAAACTGAATTTGTATACATACCACTGGGTAGAAAAGGCCGACAGTTTGACCTTCTTCTGCAAAAGAATAATTGGGCAAAGTTTGGGCAAAATACGCAGATCCGCAATGAATTGTTCACGTGATTGCTAACTGAAACCGGTCGCTTATCATCCCATCCGTAAAACGGGCAGACGGGTATGTAGTTGTTTTTCTTCCCGACATCCTTCAGATCCTGTTCAGTTGTGCTTCCGGGACCCACTGAATTCCTGGCCACGAGGATAATTCAGTGACCTTACTCGCATCAGTCGCTGTAGATTGTTGGAATAGGGGTTTGGTCAAAGCTCGATATTCACCTTCGATGAGATCCGTATTCTATTGCTTCTAGTCAACTATATCTTAAATGAACCATGTAAGATATCGGTATCAACCAGTGCTGCAATTCAGGCTCATGTTACAAAGTGAAAAATTTGATTTTTTCATTATTCCTCTTCTACCTAGGCAAATAACCCTTGTTTAGTAAGACATTTTGAGGCTCCTTGAGCAAATATCTTCCAACCGCATAACTCCCGTTTTTGCATTCTGATGTCCCGGAAGCATTTCTACACCTCGCTCGAACGTTTGTGCCATTTCCTGGGAAAATGATTCGGTCAACGCGGGATAAGCATTCGTGCGAAACGATGCATTTATTTTGCACTGCATAGAAGATCATTCTGGTTTTCGTCTCCGGTACTTCACGTGTCATTCCGACTTGATACTTGTTGAGAGTAACAAAATCCTTTAGGATCGTGTTATAGTCAATTATGGTGACTTTGTCTTCCAATCGACGATCTTTACAGGCCCCGTTTTTGTCCAATTATTATTTATCACAAAAGTCAAGAAACTCGTCGACAAATCAACAAGCGACAAGCTGCTAGTATATCTATGAGCTATGATTTTCTCGGGCTTCGCGCAAAAGCAAACACGATCGACCAGTGCTTCCCAAATGATATGTCAGACGCATTTGCGGCTTGTTCCAACCAGGCCTAAACTTCTAAAAACGGCCAGGCTGAACTCTGGAAGACCTCGTACACACACAGTAGGAATAGCAAATCTCGAAAGACGTGCAGTGTCCTCTTGAGGTAAGCTTGAACCTCGTTCACGTCTTCAGCTAAGTAGATTTTATACAGTTGCCCACTAGAGCGTATAAAGAAAAAAAGTTTTTAAGTGACATTTCTTTAATATTTTTCCGCCTACTTCTGTCACTTATTTTGTCTGGTAATGAAACAAATTTGTGCACTGATTTCGGGAAGAACCTCCAAGTAGGGAAAGTGACCGGCATTGGGTATACTGGCACTCGCAACCGTAACCCTGACCACTTGACCACGATCTAACCTTTAATGTACGTTATGAGAATCTTCAGGATATCCATGTGGACGCTTCAAACCTAATATCACTTTTCAGAAAAAAAACGCTCGAAACATTTTGCATAGTTCGCTTTGTTACCAATGCTACCTCGAAAAGAAGGGTCCAGTACTTCGTCTTTTAAATTGTGCAATTTCTTTATTACACTAAACAGATGCCACTGATATCTGGTAGCCGGTTGCTCCACGTATCCGACATATTTCTTACCGGATCAAACGTTACCGACATAAAAATTCTCGATCACTTTTTCGTGAGCCAAAAGTTCTTACACAACCACACTGGCATTTGTGCTTGCAGACACGACCACAACCAAAAGATGTTTGTATGTACTTTTTTGATGCCTATTTTCGATCGATTAGATGAGCACGTCAGAGTGGTGTCACATACGGAATAACCAGACGAATCCGGTAGATCACAAGGTCAGCTCAGTTGATACAACCTGCGTGATACACTGGCCGAACGCTGTCATCCAAATTTTGTAAGATTTAATCTGGCAAGTCGCTGCTTGCTGAAATTCAGGCCATTAGTTTCCCGTCGATTTTAGCAGACGGCAGATCAGAACGTTTGCAACGCGACTTCAACATAGTGCTAGCTCCGTATAGCTCTCATCTCTAAAGTTTACTAAACCAAATCGGTCGAAATTGGTACGCCGCGACAAACGTGTTCAACAGACTTTTCAAGTCCATCTTATGTACCCAGGAACAGGGTAGTTACAGTTACCCGGACTTGGTAATCCTTCCCATTTCCTCCCTGCAATTAACAAACACCATATTCTTCGAAATTTATCTCATGCTCGCTTTCCCGTACTTTTAGTTGCCCTGGTTTCATGCGCAATTTTTATCTGATCGCATCGTTTCATCGGTCTCTGAATGTGAGGAGCCTCTTCCGTGGTTCACTCTAACACATTAAAGAATCTGTTTGGCCAGTGGTGGCCAAGCGTATAAGGTTGTGGCGTTTGGACGTGAAGGCCACGGGTCCGAATCCTCCCACCGCTGGCCAACTTATTCACTTGATAGCCCTCTGTCGGTCGCGGCCCCCACTCTGAAAAATGACGTGCATTGTCTTTTCATTAATAAAGGACGTGAAAGATAAAAAATACCGGTAGAGACACGAGCGAAATGTCTGTTTCCAAAATGTCACAAACCTTTTCAGATCGTCATCAGAAAGAATGAGCGTTTCAAATAATAGAACGTTTTACGACAGTCAAAAATTGGAACTAAAAACTAAGGGAGCGCCTTTGAGCAGTTTAATGTTTGCCGCTTGACAACTGATCTCCCCTGATCAGCTTTTCTAATAATCAATAGAAAATGGTTGTTTGCGTTTCGAAAATAATGCTGAATCCCCAAGACTTCAACGGCAGATCACCAAAGGCTAACACGCGTGCAGACACACAACAGGAGCACGTCCACACGCGGAAGAGTTCATGCACACGTTCAAGCATATGCACACAAACATACACACACGCACACCAATCTGTAACCATACTCTGCCTCAGTGTTATCCCACTATTGTTCGGTTGAGGACGGTAGTGATTTCAGGTAGGTTTGTTTTAGTGTTTACATTTGACTGCCTTGTCCTTTGTACAGCTGCGTTCACCAATCATTCACTGTCGGTACTGTGCGCTTACCTGCATTCCGGTTTGATTGGCTGTATGGATGGCATTCTGTTAAACTGTGCAGCCGAACCACTACTTGCGTCTTTGTTCACGTGATATGATCTAGCTTTACTGAAATGGACCGATATGCTGGTTCTACCCCCTTCTGTCAGCCCGTTAATTGCTGCATTCGCTTGCCTCATTGTTGAATGTACGCATAGTTTTCACGTTTTACTAACATGCAGTGTCTTAAGAACCAGTTTCGGCCGCAGCAATACTGTTGACTGCTCAATAAACGTTCGCGTCCGCTGCTGTTTCCTCTGTCCTGACTCTCTGGTCGATTTACTAGTGCATATAATCTGAAGAAACGTGACCTGTAGGATTCGGAAAGTCTACAGATAATACAGATAAGACATGACGGATTAATTACAATATGGTAGGGGCGAGGAATCAGTTCTGTTTCGGTCGTGAAAGCAGACGAATCAACAGCGAAATACATAGAGAGACGTAACATGTTTTGTAATTTCATATCAACTGACCATTTCTGATTGCGTAGTCGAACCGCGAAACCTGATGAATCCTGTTTGTAGGGTGGTGTTGATTCCAAACCAAATCGCTTTTGAGAACAATGAGAAAAGCATATGGTGTTTAAATCAATGCCCGTTACTACCACAGGTGGCAACCTTTGTCTACCCGTCGGTTTTCTACCAATGCCCGTAAAAAAAATGCGCATGTTTTTAAATGATTTCAAATCCCGAAACCTTGACGCATATGAAGGATGAATTATTTTAAGGGATACCTGGAAACGATCCACGATTTAGGAGGCGTATATTGCCGTCTTGAGAAGTGAAAATTAGAAATTTTGACAATTATTTTACTTTCTACCTTGGAGTTCTTCCTCTGTCATTTATTCCGCACAGAAAGTGATGAATATTCCTTGGTGCTCGTACTCAGGAAATTCACGTTTCATAACTTCTTCCGTCGATTTTCGATAATCTAACACTGAGATCCATGGCTAATTCTACCAATTGCATTTCATCAATTTATCATATATATTTTCTCACCAAAATGAACTCTGACGATATTCTCTATTGGTAACGGTTCAAACTGGCAATCACCCAGAGGTAGCCGTGGGAACAATGCAACAAAATAAAACCGCTAATCCCATTTAGATAGTAGAAGTTATCTGAATGCCAAGGAAAATTTGTATAGGTGAAAATTCTTCTGAAATCGGATAAAATCGACCCAGCCGGATAAGCAGGCTCATCCGCATTCTTTCTCAGTTCAATTAAGAAGAAACTCGATAACCACTTCTGAACACGTGTGGCAAGGTTTCCGGGAATTTATTGCATCAAATGGGGGCAAAATTTTTGGGGTTGTCTAATTTTTTCAAAGATTATCGACGCTTACTTAAAGAACCGCAACATTAGCGTTTTTTATTCAAAATGCACTCGCAAGGTGGATCGTCTAATGTAATTACACCGGCCACTACTTTCATCAATCGTGATACAACAGTCAAATTAGATCACGCTGTAGCACATACTGTTACTTCAAAGGACCGAGAGGGCAGTCGACTCCGTGGCACGAATCAATCAGAAGCAGCCGTATAGCGAACTAACAACGGATATGTCAAAGGCCTTCCCAACAAGCAAGCACAATGTAACCAGGAAGCAAGCAGACAGAGCGATTCCCTAACCAAGAGCTACAGTCGACCGACGCAACCGCAGTGATGACCAAAAGTGCTAAGTCTAGAGTTTTCAATGCACTTTCAAATCAGCATGGGAATGTTCAGCTATTCGGATCATGGATCTCGCTTGCGTAGGTTTCAGAAATGAAAAATAGACAATGCCCGAGAAGACCGGTGAACAGGAGCCTATTTTACCGAGCAATACACGTGTAAACCGCTTGCTTGTCTTATTAACAACTCACATAAATCACCCGCTGATTTTTTCACAACCGGGCCATGCCGAATAGATGTTCATGGCCTTAAGTAAGTCCTACACCATCGGAAAATCACAACAGAACCAAGAAATCAGTTCGAGCGACTTTCTGAAATGTTTCTGCAAGCGCATTCACCTGAACTTTGTCGTTCACGAGACATGCATCAAGATTTCTCCTTTGTATTTCCCCATTTATTGTCTTGGAAACAGTCATTACGTTTGTACTAGCTGACAACTCATTTAGAACTGATAGCCGACCAGAAAGAAAAATTCAGTGAGTTGCTTGTGTGTATGCGCCTGTCTGTCTATGCGTGTCAATACCTGTGCTCAATCCAACGTTTTGGCCTGCAAGTTCATTCGTAGGAAACCTTGAACAAACCAATAAAATTCATGCCGATTCGCCATGTATCGATCGCAAAATGATTTGCTGAAAACAGTCGGGGTTTGATCCTTAGAGCAGTGAATTCGTGCTTTTTGGACGGATTGTGCAAAATGACATTTGTCATTCTTTATTTAGTATTCTTCATTTTGGGGGTAAAAATCGATTCACGTGAGTTGTTCGTTATTAAAAAACCATTCCCAATCCGATTATCCACATTTTCTCTTATCATTCCCAACTCAGTTTCAATCACACAACAATTTAATCTCAACTCATTTGCACCTCAATCGAAGTAGCTACTTTTCAGAAGTGTGTAGATTGGTTCAGGAAGTACTAGCCATTTCACTACGTGTAAAACTATCAATGAATGTTTGATGAGTCTATTTGTGTCTACTCCGACTCTCTCTACCCACCCTGTAAGATAAAACGAGCATCCGTTTGATTGTCAAACCATTTTGTATGTCGCCATAGACGATGTTCGGTGCGCTATCCCCGGGTGGATCTCTCATCAATTTCTGTTGCACGCATTTGCAACACGCTGTCAAAAGGAAGAATGAATAGGAGTCAGTCTAAACAGCACCGATGGAATCATACTTGTGGAAACAAATCAAGGCAAAAATAGCCCAACGATGTGCACGAGTCGAAAGCACTGCTTTAATGAAGTTGTGGAATGGCTGGAACGAGCAGATCGCAGGGAAAAAGATGCCCGGAAATAGCGAATGTTCTCCGTTAGATAGACGCAACCACATCGTCAGTATCATTTTTAATCGCATGGCTTATGAACAAATTGATCGGGATCAATTGAAAATGTTGCGATTTGACATTTAGCTGTTTCGGAGAAACTTTCACGCATGAAATATTCATTTTTCGACCTCATATTTTCAGAGCCGCTTGAAGGTGAGTATTGCATCCTGCTTGCTGGTTCGACAAGACCACGGGAACTTTTTTGAGACGAGCTGTCCACCAGGGTCAAAAATTGTCAAGAGCAGGTAAACGTTTTTTTTTATTTTAACCAAGTGCGCACGGATAACTGTGGCTCATTTCATACTGACATACATTGGGGAAATGGTTTTACGTGGACCAAAATGATTAGGTGTACAGCAACCAACTGCATGGTTTTCATCATTAAATTGTCCAAAGTCATCTTGTGCATAACAGCTTGTTCGTTTTACACGATGGTCGGGTCATAACGTTTCCAGTTTCGCATCTCCAAGCATGCTGATTAAAAAAATCGCTGACTGCACAATTACCACCACGGGAAACAATGTTGAAGGAGTTGCTCAATTCACACTGAAGGCAGTACTTTTGTACATTATTTTGTCTTTTCTCTGAAGGGCAACTAACGCTCGGAATTTCCGTGTCAAGTTCGGGAATTCCGACATCCGATTGCTAGCCTAAATCTAAGCTGAGGTATTGCAAACTACCTAATTAAGACCTGGTAGTTTGTGTGACCAAACTTGCAATATCTCTCAATTGAAATCTCCCAAGTCCGCACAACTCGTAACACATAAGCCATGGAAGGATATCAAGGTGTAGTCGCATACCAGCTGATCACCAGGTGAGTGGATGTAAAGATGATTGAACTTACGGAGACATTGCCCTTACGTATTCCCTGTACCGAAAGACTAACATTACCTAGGTGGCTTTTGACTCGTGGGCACAAGTAAGCCAGACTTGACCTCATTAGCTTCGAAAATCTACCACAGCGACAAACGAGTACCTTGGAAAGACCGGGCTGATTCTTCCTCGCCTCAACTAATTTTATATTACACCGACGGACATTACTTCCTTTTGCAGTTATTCGGCTTGTTGGTGAAGGAAGTAAGTTTGCTATCCACTAAGCTTAGCAGCAATCTTGCAATTAATCGGCTAATTCCATTCGGAATTTCGATTTGAATCACTGTAATGGTTTGCGTCAATGCATATAACCCACGGCGCCGGGCAATTTTCTCTTCTTCTAGCTTTCATTTAGCGCCTCGGTCATACGACGCAAGAATAGCACCACAAGGAATTCAGATTTCACTGACATATCTTTTTCGCCCCATCGAATGGGGTTTTGTTAGACCATGCAGAGTCTCACATTATTTTGGTATAAATATACATATATATATTTATTTATTTATTTTAGAGTTGAGAAAGCGTATACTGAGTTAATGATTTTATCGTGATTTTTCGATCCAAACTAGGACTATATATATATACATATATATCACCAGAATCGAACTTGTAGCATCAGGAGTGTGCATGGAAGCTCTTCGTCGAACAGTCCGCAAAAGAACCACAACTGTGATTCATTGCTAATTCTTTGTCAGTTGGGCTGAGCCGACCTTAGGAACGATGGCAGAATGCCCCAGAATATACACGCATCCAGATACTACTATATATATATGCGTGTATATATATGTAGTAGTATATATATACATAAATACATACATAACTCCACCAATGTTTTCAACCATCGATCTGTGGAACATCTGATTGGTCAGTTTCCGTTCTCACCTGCGCACTCAAAAGACTATTTGTGATTTGTGCTTTGACCAGTGCCATCCTAACGGACTGATTTCAAAAACTGGCCTTTCGTTTGTACATATCGTGAACATCATAACGTTTTTACTCAGCACATGTTATGCTAAAAATCAAAAGCTACCATTTTCTGCCCTTTTATGCACATGTCATTCCGTATCCCGACTCCTTTGTTATAAATTAACAAATAGCATCGGTCGTCTAGTGTACCAAAGTAATTGGAAATAATCGTAAAATAAAAAAAATCGAGCAAGTATGATCAGCCTCTGAGAGAAAAGTGTACATCAAAATCGACCACTTTGAATTCTGATCGCTGACTTTTAGGACTGTTAAAGAATAACGGGGCAGTTTCTCGAGACATTATCTTAGCGGTCGTGACAACGGAAATGATGAGGAGAAACTGGCATTTGTGATTCTTAAGTTGTTGAGTATACGAGGATTTGTGTTGCAACAGCATAATCACTTAGAATTTGCAAAATATAACAATTAAATTCTCTGGATTTGTCAATAATGGAATAATTTATGTGAATCCCCTGCCAAAATTTTAGCGCACACCGCCATTTACAAGTCCGTCATCCAGAACGTTTCGCATTACTGGTGATTTGCAGGTTCAAAACTTGTAGCGAATCTAAAAACCAGCGTAAACACATCTTTGGTGAGATACTGACGACTATCATGAATCATGGAAGGCATGAAGCATGCATCTTTGCGTCTTTCAGACAGAGTACGATCAAACTGAAAACCACATATTCAGTGACGACATTCAACTTAATTGCATTAAACTAGCTTTCCTTATTTGAAAACCGTCATTCACATTAAGTTTTCCAAGCTGTGATTGATTAGTATGACCATATGATGCGGCTTTACGTTATACATAAGCAATCCCTATCGTACTGATGGATATTTTTTTCTGCTCTGACAGTTCCTGATCGCTTCCTGATTATGTTGTTCTCTTTCATGCAGCATCTAATGCGTGCAGTAAGTCCCAAAAGAGTTTGCTTAATCACTCAGGTAGCTTTCATAAAAACCTTACTTTTGTTCATTGGGGAATTTTGTCCGAAACAGTCTCGTAAAATTAAAGATCCCGTGGGACGGGTGTTATCATTTCAGTATAAGCCCTAGAGTGAATCAACGAGCAGTTGACTGGTGAACGGCTGCGGTTACTGGTAAATTTAGAAGTAGCTAAACTCTATCGCTGCAATTTGTTTGTCATTAATGACTTATCGACTCAGGAAAGATATTCAGGCAACCTAGACAGACAAAAACCAGCAGCATAAATAAACATATTGGGCGGTAAAACGAGGTTGAACGGAATATTTCCAGAACTCGTTATGTGCGCTTGAGAAGACAGAATTACTATGGAACACAATCAAATCACGAGTTTGACACACGTGAGACCAACGCGAGAAGATACTGTTCGGAAGAACTAGCTGTGCTGTTCTGCACGTCCGATGCAACAAATGTACAGCTTCACGGTCTAACTAATTCTATGCCAGATGGGGAAATATTCGCTCTAGGTCAACATTTCGGTTGGGATACGGTGACATATGCTGCAGATAATAACTGATTCCGATTTTATAGCTCTACCTGGACTGCTCCACGGTTTTAATCAGCCCATATGGTGACAATACCACATAAAGAACGATTCCCTGATAAACATAATATTAACCTCTACCGATTCAGTTGCATATTAATCGTTTCATACCTCTCGGGGTTTCGTAAACCTCTTCCAGTGAAAGTGGTATCCTGGTTGTAACGATGCTGAGTCACAGCAACCTTCGGGACGACATCATTGTTTGATGTCATTTATTTATGCACAAATAAAATTTAGTAAAGTTATAATGAATTAAACAACTAGTGTAAAATCATAAAAAGGGAACGAAGCGAAAACCGATCAATGTGCATTTGATTTCAGCTGGGCCAGCATATCATCAGATGGAGAGAAAGCTATTTTAGCTCATCTGCGCCTTCATACAGGCAGTGATTCATCCATCGAAATAGTTAAAAATCTACGGAGTCTGACATCAGTTTGTTGCTTGATGGCCTGGACAACAAATGCCTTGTGCGGATCTAATTGCCTGATTATTATTTCCAGTTTTATCGTTTTACTTGGCCTAGTTGTTTTCGTCCAGCAAGCGATCACGTACCCATCCCAAAGATGACATTGATGAGCCGCAAATTTTAACCGCTTTGCGAAAGAAATCTGCAATCGTGCCGGACATTGTCGTACGAAATCTCACTCAACCAAAGATAACACCAATAACTAGATAACCCGGCATTGGCGTGTGTTGGATAGCTTGAAGCACTGTACAAGTGAATCCTGTCTAAAATACTCTTAGTTATTGGTATCAAGGTGGATAAAACATTACTGCATGCCTGGCAAAACTTCATGATTTATTCATTCCGACATTTGAAGTTTTGTTGCCTCACATGACCAGTCTGCATTTCTATTGTCTACGGTTTTACCAACCGAATCTCTCCATCTACCTGTGTCACGTATGATTTTGAATAGTCATTGGCTGTCACGTGAACATTTTTATTCCATTTTCTAGGCTACTGTGACCCGTTGGCTGACATTGCAGGTTTTAACGCATCCTGACACCTGGTTTTTGTTCCTTTATGAAGTGCAACTCTTGATAAATCCAGTGTGCCTGATGAACGCGTGATTTAGAGGCGTAGGCGAGACTTAATAACAAGTGTATACCCGATTGCTTTGTTCCTGGTGCTAATCTACGCAGTTGTTCTAGGAATGCTTAGGTCATCTTCCAGTCTCCGTTCATTATTGGTGACAGCTAGAGAGTCGGAAAACTACTAAGCCGCTTACCGATTTCGTATGTTGTGTCGATGGTCATTAGCCTGTAAAGAGAATGGGACTAAAACTAATGCATTATCCGGCTCTAAATACAAGTGCCAATAGGACCCACCTTTTGAGACAGAACCGTGCCAACGGTAGGTTAACGCGATGTGACCGAACTGACTCTGAGTTCCTTTTGCGTCAGAGGTGCACGTGACTGTGCGACTTGAACTGTGCCGGAAATTCGGGCTAGATAGAAGTAAAACTAGTGTCCGCACAAAATTGGAGAAGCCTTTAGCCATTATCTGTTCTGTCTGGTCAAGGTGCAGCGACCACCTAAACAAACCTCCGAAGAACTAAGTTATCTAACTTGTGAACTAAAATCACCAGCTAGTAACAGAATATTAGAACCTCTGATCCGGCAAACAAGAATGACAGCTTCATCATGAAACCTGCACTTCTGCCTTTCGCGAATTTCTGTTGCACGAAAGTGGATCAAGATAAATGAGCGCGAACCCAATAATCAAAACATCTTTTACGAGGGAAGATACGTCCGGTAAAAAGTTAGTTTAGATTCAGTTTGTTGGCTCGGTTTTTTAAAACACAGAATTCTACGAAAGAAAAATGTATGCTGGCATAAAATTGCCTCTGGCGTGGAATAGAAACTACCAACTATGAATGCAGTATGAGAGGTAAGTGTTAATACGAACGGAGACCAACGAAGAGGAGCATTTGTGAATAGGCTCAGAAGTGAAGCTGATTCAGTGGAGTGACGAGATGTCGCATCAGAACTTAGCTGAGACAACAAAGGAGATAGGTCTTGGAAGTACTGTAATATATACAGCTGGTAGATACCGAAGCAGAAATTGGTTTGAAATCGGAAATAGGTGATGCACTGATAACAATGCGACCATGATCGATGCTGGCAGCGGTTTGATAAGCACGTGAGTATTAAAATTCGGAGTGGCACCATCGGCGAGACAGCGAAGAGGTTCGGGGGCTTATTTAATGAGATCATTAATAAAAAGAAAAGAAATGGTGGGTGCAGGAGTGAGACCTTGAGGAATAACATCATCCACAGAAGGCGGCTGACATATAACCCTAACGATATCGAGGGAGTTGGTTTGCTTGCTGAGGAAGCATGAAGTCCGCAATACGACAGGAGGATGGAATTCAAGCAAAGACAGTTTTAACAGTAGAGCTTCAGTCCAAATTCGTTGCAACGCCTTAGAGGTGTCCAATAAGACTAAATGGGTTTTTCTGTGGTTATTGAGACAGCCGAGGCGCTGTGTGAGATAAGAAACAGTAGATTTCCTGAAGAACTACGCAAGCGAAATCGATATTGGTGATCACTCAGCAAACATTCACGATCCACGAAGGATGCAGCATGTCTGAGATAATGGTTTCAAAAAATCTTCAAAATTACGGAAGTGAGGGTGATGGTGCGACATTCGTTGGAGCCAGAAGGGTCTACATGTTTTTTAGCAAGAAAAATAACTGCGTTTTCCGAGGAGAAGGGAAAGAATTTTGATCAAGAAAAGAAAGACAAAGTGATAAGGGGATAACTATGTAGCCCATTCTTAGAACGATGGATGGAGTACCGACAGGAGCTGGTGGTTTGAAAACATTTAGATTAGAAGGAACTTGATGGACCTTTCTGGTTGTTATAACAAGAGGAAGAGCATAGCTGGAAACATGCGAAAGATGCTGGGAAGTAAGACTGACAGACAGAATGGAGTGTGAGGCATATCGGGAGGTAAAACTTTGGTCTTTTCGAGGGGACTCAAATCAGAGAGCCAGGGCGGAATTGTAGAAGAAAGGGCAGAAGCTGCAAGATATCAACTTTGCAAGAACCAGGACGATCGGCCAACGGTAGGAGACGAGTTCGGTAACTTAATTTTGTGACATAAATCAGTTTTAGTCCCTTTATGCTAACTAAGCATTTGTTTTTAGCTTGCAAAAAATAGTATCATGATGTTTGATCAGGTTGGCGGAGCAGACATTGTCACGCTGAGTTCTTCAGACGGAGAGCAGGGCTGCAAGTATGGTTAGGGATCATGATTTCTTGGGTTTGGAGAGATGTAGAGTGTAACGATGTGCACTTTTGAAACAGCCTCAGTGAAATTAGAAACACAGCAACACAGCAGCAGCAATCCAAAGATAACAGGCACGAGATTCTCCAAAACCATCCCAATCAATGGAGTCACAATGCCATTGGGGGCATCACAGACTTGGATAAAGGGATGTGGCAGGAAAAATGTGGAACATGAAGTGAGACAATCTTTCAAATAGTCCAGAGGAAACAAGGAAGTGATCAAGAGAGAGTGGACAAATAAACGTGTTCAATAGTGTGCACGGTCTCCTAGACGATTGTCAACGGGTCTGCAGGGGTCAGTCATTTGGCACAAATTGTTAGTTATAGCAAAAGCCTCAGCTTCATGTCCCATAGTTGAAATGTTAAGCAAGTGTATTAGCCAAACCTTGACAAGCTTTTAGTTGTGATCTGTTGAAGTCATCCTCCCAGTATTTGAGGATAATAAGTTAAAAATCGGAGGATCGTTGCTATTTGGGGAAGAATAAACAGTGCAGAAAATGTGATTAAAAGATGATAGTGAAATTTTCAACCTCGAATATTAGAATTTATGGTTTGGGAAGTCAGACGGTGAGCATCGGAAGAAGGTGATAGGTTAACGGGTATGGGTGCATAAATTAATCCCAAAGAAGAAACAGGAATGCAGTAAGTCGTGGGGAAACTTGCGGTGACTTGTGTGTGATGAGACAGAAATCCGTGTTTTCGACAAAAACATGAGGAAACGAGAAAGTAAAACAGGTGGAAGGGATGGGCAGCGTCAACATTTCGATTCAGCCCACGAACGTTAGTGAGAGAAATGAGAATTTGGTGCACGCAGGTGATTTGTCAGATTCGTGTTTGCTGTGAAATGACGTCGCAACCCAAACTCCGCGACCAGGACCGAAGAAACACATTCGACCTCAACTTGTTTAGGCCTGAGAGTGAGCCAGGGGACAACAAGTTTCCGTCTATTGCCAGATGACAAAAATCAAGTTTAACACAACCGTGCTCTCGAAAGCTATCCAACCCTTGGAATCATACAGCATACAAGCGATTACTAATCAGGGTCCTGCTTGAATGGTTAGCTACAGTCCAGTCAGTTTGGACTTTCCGTACGTCACGCTGAGCCACAGCCAGATCTGCTTCATTTCTTTGGGTGTGCAGAAAATGTCTTGACGAGCTATAAGGCACATCTTTTTGAATTGCACTTACTGAATCCTCAATTCGTCTTGCATTGACCCAGCGTACACCAGTAGTCTGTGAACCTAGCATCCTCGCAGAACAGGCATATTGGCCGACCTGCATTAGAGTATGCATGTTGAAGGATCCGGGATTCAGAGTCTAACGAGTCTTTAGAAAGGGTATTACGGGACTGAAAATCATTAAGAACACTATTTGACAACAAATCGTTAAAAGTATCTAGTATGCTATTGGTGGGAACTTTATGGGCAGTTATAGGGTCGAAAACAGCAGCTGCAGAAAGAATACGCATGGCGAATTAAAAAAGTGAACTCTGAGCCGAGGTATGCTCATCACAGCACACCTTGCTCAATGCAATGGCCAGTGCGGTCCTGATTGTCCCTTGCGAAGACCGATATAGCATGGAATTCTTTTGCAAACTTATAACACGTGAAGGATGATGGCTAAGTGCTGGTAAGTTATTCTGCCGTTAGGCAGAAGAACGGTTAGAATTCTCAAACAAATTCTTTGGTCCTAAAATGGGCCTGCCGGCAACTCAACGGGCTGCGGCTGAGTGGAAGTCGATCTGTTTGGATCAATTATTCTTCCATTCAATATGCCGACGGAACTGTCAGCTCAAATGCACCCCTTAAATGGAGAAACAGGAAACTGCTTCGTCAAACTTCTGGCTGTTGACTTTTCGGTTATGATTGTGTATTCGGCTTCTGATGACCTATCCTTTGTAGTTTGTTTGAACATAGGAGCGGGCCTGACGCCAGGCCACATCAAACTGCAGTCTTACTGTGACAGATCTAACCTAGTACTAGAACAAAAAGGCTTCTAAATTGTCTTCCTCTATGCCTGGACGTTTTCCACCGTTGACAGACTGTGATCCGTTGCACCAACACGGTACTTCACAAGTTTCAGGCATCAAGCTTTTACATGATTCCAGTATAACAGTTACTGACTAGGTAGTGATACATAGAAGCTGTCAAGTCTTTTCGTCGCGAAATCCAATGAACAAATTAATAACAAGGCTTATATAACTTGAGGAAAGGTTTAAGATAGTCAAGTAATGGAACGTAACTAGGAGGAACGCTGTGGACCTATCATCCCCATGGACACAGCAAGTAGACTGGGTTACAACATCTTCACAGGTCTCGAGAAGTTTCAGCCGCGGTGCCCCAAAAGTATCTAAACCATAAAAACGTGAGACATTATAGTCCTGTTTTGTTTGCTGTACACTGGTTCACTATTTAATATTTTCATGTTTAAAGGCAACCTGAGAAGAGGGAAATATTTAGAAGCCTGAATACCGCGTAGTAGCGAACACGGAATCTGGTTTGGTTTTCACATCGCTCTGCAAGCCCGCGAACGCTAATTGAAGTTTGCTAACTAAATTCGCGAAAAATAGAAAATGATTTTCCGATGTGATATACAGAAAGTTGTGTATTTCCGTCTGAGATTGTGCACGTGATTGACTAATGACAACTTATTTCAAAAAATCTAGATCATCTTCCCGTTTGTTCATAAAAAAATAAAGATATAAACAACGGTGAGAGGTCACGATTTCTAATAACCCGTCCGGAGCTATTCCTGTGCCACCTACTCAATCTCACAATCCCCACTGGTTTGTTGAATTTGCTGTAAAAAGAAATGTGCCCGACTGTGCACTGCGTTGCGTCGTTTTGCTGACACAATTTGACCCTATCTATTTGACCTGCCCTTTTGTTCTTTAATTTAACAGTGGACAATGCAACGGTGCAGATTCGTAAGCACAAAAAAGATTAGTTCGTAGATTTGTGTGTTGTAACAAACTCCATCGCGGTGGGGACTGAAAATCTAATTATTCCATTGTTTCACCATTCTTCGCATGTAGAAGACCCCATCGGTGAGTTTCAGCTGATGAGTCCTGGAAGCGCGCAAAGACTAAGGCGTGCAAGAAAGCCGTTGGAGTTCTCCTTGCTAATTTCATGATTATGCTAAATATTTGCATATTTCTCTATTTGTGATATGTGTATTCACGTGTCTCGAAGACAATATGTTCTCGCTGCCGGATGGTACCCAATCCTTTTCTCGGTTTAAATATTCTTGTCTGAGGCTCATACACCCACCCAGAGAAATACAGTCTGTTGCAATATGCTATTTTATGTTTTTCATTCCTAGTCTGCCAGAAAACGCGTCTAATTCAGCGGCAATATCAATTTTATTCTAGATTTCTAAGCCCTGGTTTTCAGGCTATCAACCAATCTATAATAACGCTAACATTAGTCGAGACAAATTTCAGTTTAGTGCAATTATTTGGAGATTTGCATTTGTTGATAATGCAGCTTTGCGAGTTAGAGTTCATAATGGGCTGGCATTTCGATTGCCAGGTCTAACCGTTTTCCAAGCAATTTTCAGGCAAACGACCTTGGAATAGCATGCAGCCGACTACTTGGCCTGGTCGTCACAGTTCGTGTTAGCATGTTTGTGTGCGTGCCTGTCTGTTAAGGATGTCGGTGCTATGCAAATTTTGTATAAGTCCACCCCTTCCTCTGGGTTTGTATACTCCGAGTTGGGGGTTGCGACGACCAGAAATGTGGTACCTATTGTAATCGCTTCTTCAATTTTTTCCTAATTTATAGTTTGCAAACAATCGAAAACAATCTATTCCCCCTAACGTTCGAATTTATATTTTTTGTAAGATGTTTTGAAAAAATCTGCAAGCAGTAAGTGGCTTTTTTTAAATTTTACTCAAATCGATAGCCGCACAAAAGTTTATAGTAGTGAAGCAAACAAACTTGTCAGTTCTTAGCTCAAAAGAAGCACTTACTCAGTGACATTTTGTGTCAGTAGTATGTTTCGCATAGGGGCTGGCTGGACAAAATTTTCACCAGAATTACTCAGCTGGTTTCACAATTAATCCGGCTTACTTATGCGCACGTCGTACTATCCTGTTCAAGGAGATTCTAGCCATGAAATGTACAAACATGACGGAGACCGGACCGGAGAGAACAGGGTGCGCGTACCTGACGTGTGGCAAATCCACGAAGCCGGTGACGTAATTCTGGTACAGTTTTGTTCCATCCTACCCATGTGAAACATGCTATAGTTTCGGTCCCTGTATTCTCCTTTCCGAATGTTTCCCTCTATTAACCTACAAAGAAATTCTTCTGATCAAGGTCGGTGTGATCCGTACATGGGTCTGCGTTCTATGCATGTGCCTGGCTATTCAAATATAGTCGCAGTGCCTGATTCGAATCTCTTCCGAAAAATTAACCGTTTTGGTCAGCGTGTATTGGATGCTAAAAACTGCAGTACCATTTGAAACTATGCAAGAGAGAGTCTTCCAAAGATGAGTTTTTGCAAACACAAATTCGGTAGATTTCCAGATCGGGAATTCGATTTCATTCCACGTCTAAAGTCCGCCTAGTTTGACCGACATGAACAGCTTGAAATTCGGTTAGCTATACTTGCGTCTGACTGTCAGGAAACTAATAACAACTTGATTTGTTTGCAATGCAAGCGGAAATGAAGAGCGGATTTTTTCGTAGGGTGATCCCAAATTTCACACCATGTCGGGTAAGTTGAGAAGGTAAAATGGAGTAGTTCATCGACCACTCGGGAAGTGCCCAATTAGGAAATCCATGGCAGCACACAAAAGAAATAACATGTAATTACTCACTTCATCATGCATGAAGTCTTTTCAATTTGTAGATTTTATTGATTGTAGTCTACATATTTATGTATTTGTACTAAATCTGATTGCAATCAAATTACCCAGCTCAGCAAACAAACCACTGTCATCCTGTTGAACCTGAGCTACGTGAAAGAACATCATTCTCTAACCTGCTATCATATATATATATATATGTGTACAGTCAACAGTCTGCTCATGGTTGAACAAGGCTTCCCAGGGAGAAACGATTGGTTTCCCTGTTATTGCCTTTCATTGAGTAGTTCTCCAAACATCCGGAGTCGTAGCCTCGTCAAGCGCAAGTATAACTTAACCGAAAATGTTTATCGAACATCCCAGTTTCCTTAGTGTTCACAGAATGAAACTACCTTATATTGTCTTCGTTGACCTAGCCAGTAGACATCACAGGGCAAATCATCAAGGGCCCTTTGCTCGAAGTAAAATCATCCAATCGGCAATATTTCACTAAGCTTATTTGGGTGATGCGATCTGGCCAACAGGTACGCATTCGGTGATTCTTAGACAAGCCGGTATTTCATAGTCTCACAAGGGAAAATGCACAAATATGAGGCAGACGTGTGTTGACAACAGCACTTATTCGCAGCACTACCTGAAAGTTACCATAGTGACGAAAAATAATAAACACAATCTCGATTCTTTGATCGCCACACAACAGACGTGGTATTCACTAGAAAAGATGTCAAGGTGGCAACATTGCTCCCATCAGGGACGGAAGGGCTTGGCCGGCGGCAACCAAAGAGATAAAGTCCTGGCGTCTGGATATGAAGATCGCGGGTTCGAATCCTTCCATCGCCGGCACTTGGCAACCCCCTGCTGGCCGTGGCCCCCTTCCTGAAAATTGATGTATATTGTTGTTTCATTAATAAAGGGAGTAAAAGATAAAAGATAAAAAAGGACATGAGAGAGTTCCAGTGGGAGACCTCTCGAGGCGTGCGACTGTCAGATCTGGCTATTTTGTGAAGTGTCTTTTTAAATAGATCCCAAAAATTGGCACGAATTTTTCACCACCTCGTCTGGACTGCATCTCACTGCAGATTTTAATCGAAAACCGATTTTCCAGGCGACATTTTCATGAGACATCACAGAAACGGTTGCAAACAATACACGCACTCGGATTAATGCGATCGATCTGCACAGTTTTGTCATTTATATTTCCTAAACTGCCGTCACGTCATCTTTATAATGGTCACTTAAGTAATGTGCTCAGGTCTTTAAATTTATTGTATAAATCTTCATAACTAATAAAGGAGCTCACAGCCTTATTCATCAGACGAGTAAGTCAGATATTTTGAATCTTCCAATTCGCCATACAGGTGAGTCAACTGCTTTCACGTACATACTGTTGGCCAATATAGAATTTGGACTGGGAAATGGATCTAAAAGTCGATCGGTTCAAATCCAATTAGAAAATCATTAGTCGATAACCGACGCAAGGAATTTGGCCTATCAGAAATCAGCGGCGATAAAATAAATCTACCCACGATTTTCACCGGGTTTTTTTCAACTCTATGAGATCGTTCGACCAATCGGGGCAGGAGAAACAAAAACGAACAAATAAAAGGATCTCTAGTAAAACGATCTAGTCACGAGGAGTCTTTGACATTGAACCAAAATCTACCAACACCTGTCCCGTTTGTAAAGTAAACAAAAATGGACGTGGCAGGACCTCCGCACGGCGCAGCCAAATCCGCATTCGGTGAATAGGCAATTGGTAATTTGTATCAGCATAGTAAATGCTTGCAGCAACGCAGCCTACCCGTAACTCGATAGGTTCACTGAGGTCATCTTGTGATAGATTTTGTCGGAGATTCAAAAATTGCCCTGACAGCTTATCATCAATCAAGTGACAGACCATTCATTCAACCCACACGCAAGTGGCACTAACCAGTGACAAATGCTCGCATTTCAAACAGAGATGCAGTCACAACACAGGGGCCCATGAGTGATTCACTTCATTTAACTGCCAAATTCACCTTTACCAATGATTAATAAAATACTGCTTAATCTGCACGTTAACCAACCAACCGTCTACAAGTTCATATCTAATTCAGCCAACCATATCCATCCATTACGCTCGACAATCAATACAAACGTCACATTTGACCTTCTGTTCCCTTTTTCTTTAATACGAAATGGAGATTTCAGGCCCAACTGGGCACAGCGTTCTACTTGATCGTGACTGTTTCTGCATAATCAGGGCGTCGCTGATCGAGAACAGTCCAAAGGTCCGTGCACAGACTTAACGTTTTTGTCGCCTCATATAAAAAGAAATTGGGTGTTACAATCAAATTGATTGTAAAACTAGCCTTGAGAAAGACTACCCACGGCAGCCGAAACGTTGGCACATTACATCTACCAACAAAGCTGTGTTCTTAACATCATAATATGCACAGTTAGAAATTTGGTGTAATTTCGTGGATGCGAATCTTCACCGGTTTCACTCCAACCTTCTGGAATTGCGTGAACAATGGTAAATTGTTTTCAAATCTAATAAGACTGACAAATTTTCCTCGGGCTGTCAATAAGCATCCCTCCAAAAGGTAGATTTACATGGTTCCATTTCTAGAGGGCAAGCACCGCGCGATTAAAAACTATTTGTAACGAGGTTGCTGGCTAAATGTTTCGTTTAGTTATTTGCATGGCAGTTTTGCCAATAGATGTGCGTATTTTTGTGATCACCGACTCCTCGATATTACCCGTTCCAATGAAAACAAACCAAGGGCAAATTTGAAACTATATTGAATACCAGTCTCGCAATCGACCAGGTGCAGGGAGGTTACTGGTGCACCCATTGGATGGTGAACAAATGTGACTGGATAAATCGGAACATTGTTTGTCAATAGCTGACTAGCTGGCGTGGATTGTGAAATTCGGGCAACGTATGATCACTCATTGGTTGAACTGAAGTGATACGTGAACAGTTGGTTAGCTCACAGGTGCATGCTTCACGACAGCGCTAATGAGTAGGGTATGAAAGACCATTTTATCGTCGGTTAAACAAAGCATTTATCCTTCGTCTGAAACACTGAGAACTACTATTTTCATGAAATAATTCACTATGTGATATCATCGCTCAACTCACCATAAAGAAACCGTGGAAGCACTGTACAGCTGTTTCATCCTTGTTAAGAATCATCAGCAGTGCATATCCACCGCGCCCGAACTGGGACGCGAACCCGAACAAGGACGAACGATTCTGAGTCGAACGCCTTAACCATTACGCTACCGGGCAGGCTCTGAACGGTTTGTTGAACTTCACCACATGATGTTGCACCTATCTGTCACTGATCTGCACGGTTACTGTCCGTTAGCTCACGGCAAGTGATTACCGTTTTGTCACTGAAGTCCCTCCTGCCTCCAAAGTCGACCATGTTGGTTTCCAGCTATTTTCTGAAACGACAATCTGTTCCAGCTAAATGAATGGCAAATTAAAGACATCAACCGAAAAGAGTAAATGCATTACTTGGAACAATCAGATCTCTCAGCATCTAAGTACTGGTCACAGATGTGACCTGTTGCCGACATTTTCACTTTATTCACATATGCTAACTTCAGACGCTGCACTGGGTACGTTTCTATTCAAATTTATTTCCTTTGGGGCGATATATTCTCAATGCTGTTTGATTAAAAATAATCACACTTACTTTTAAGCTTGACCTATCGCAGTTCGGATCGGATCTTGTAAGCAGCCTGTCCTGCTGTACCCTGCTGCGAATCGATTGAGGTCTAGGCGAACTCTGAGGAACTGGTCGCCATTTGTGACATGTCTGATGGTGTACGTATGCATACGCGTGCGTTGGTTGAATTGCTTCTTGGTGTACGAGTTTGTACGCATGCAATTTATTCTCCGTTTATCCCAGAATCACGTTAAACGATTCAAACAGGGTATAAAAGTACTTTGCCGTTTCAGATGTACGTTGGTTATTGAAATCAGTCCTGGTTCTACTTTTGTCAAAAGAAATCAGGAGGCAGATTTTACCAAGCGTGCACTTTGAACTCAGCGTGAAGGTCAGAGTGAGATTGCAATCATATATCCGACAGTAGCATTTACATTCACGTGTTCACGGCCCTATTAGTTGGATTAAAATAACTGTGTGTAAGGAGTGCTCACTCGAGAGCTCCTCGAAATTAAACCGAATTCTCGAAATACAATTTGCTCTAAATGATATAAACGCTTAACAGTTATTTAAGTAGTCATCGCAGAGTGTGAAAAATGACGTGACAGCAACATCGTTTCAATGACCAAATGTAAAATCACAACATCGATGCTATGTTATGTAAAAGAACTCACCGTGTAAAATTGAGCGGTCCGTAATTTCAAATGATTTCGAAGTGAAAACAAAGAGGTAAAATTGTCATCAATTATTTGCTGTGATTTTTGATATCAGAGTAATCACTATTATTCATTAGCATAAACAACAACGGTAATGCCATTTTATCGCTGGAAACCCTCAAAATTAACAAACCCCCAATGGTGTCCACCTTCTTCCGGAGTGGATGCTTTTTGCAGTGCGCTTACTAAAGACATTTCATGGAAAAAAAGGGGTCGTGTTTCGATTGCATTGTTTTATCTCCTCTAAGTGGTAAAATTCGTTCGCCACAGCGGATATTTTGGCCAGCTTGTACATTGACCCGGATGATATTTTGTTAGCAAAATAAAACTTCAGGCTAATATTGGATTTCTCATTTCTGATATATTGGTCTTTAATTTTCAAGTAGATTATCTGCGAATAAATTGACCAATCACGATTTGGTTTCTAGATAAGGTAATCAATTTGAGTCACGGTAAGTTCATCTTGCAATTTTACTAATAACGATGCCTTTGTCAGTAGAATTAGGAATTTCTACTTTTCCGATATCCGGGATGCCAGAATCAAGCAAAATTTCACACGGCGTGATTTTCTACCAAAGTCTTAGTCCTGGGTTTATATTGTCTGTTTAAATTGGTTAACAAAAGCAACATGAAAGTACGATATCTGTCGCAATGTTTGCTCGAATGCATTTATTCACGAGCAGTTTTAAAAGAATCATCAGCATTCAACTTCTAATACTCATTTTCCCAGTCCTAATCATTGTGACATCATTCTTGCACGTTCTTGTTCACCTCTTGAATGATATGATATCACTTCAAACTAGAGCACACAATTCAGATGCCAGTTGTTCCCGTGAAATTAAAACTAGATGGGTATGAAGCAAGCAACTTTAGGTCGTAATGTGACCCCTGTTTTGTTAATACTGGCAAAATTGTGTGATGTTTGTTCAAGAGGAAACGGCACGGAATGAGGTCCAATAGCCCTGGGGTTGACATTTGTCATATGAACTTCGGTACCCGGGTAGTGAATACCTTTTGGTTATTGAGAGTTGTGAAAAGTGCCATAACAGTAGTAGTTGCAAGTTCGATTTCGTTCAAACACGATTTCGTTATAAATCAAAACATGAAGTTGCCTTTACCAAACATCAACGCTTCCCATTCAGTGGATCAAAATCGGTGAAGATCAGTCAATTTGAAGGCCACTGCATGAAACAAGCATAAACGTGATACGTGACACTGTCCAACCGCGAAGCGATTCACAGCAATGTGAAAAGATCAAATCACGAGACCAAGTGCTTCAATGTCACCCACGTTTGTGGCACAGTGTAACCAAGCTTTGCGGGAAAGCGAGATTCAATCTGACCCGAGAAAGGTGATCGGTAGTTAATTTCAACTAATCCGGGTGCAAATCACATATCGCCTCGACGAAGTAAATGGCTAAATATTGATTACAAATAAAGCTGAGCTGTTGCTTGGGGTTAAATGGGGAAGAATATAAACAACGAATTAAGAAATGACGAAGTGAAAGTCAGGGGACAGGAAGAAGAAGGAAACATTAGAGACTGAATTTTCGGATCCAACGCCCAGATCCACTCACCGATAGGAAAGGCAACTATATCGACCATAGGCGTCGACAAGTACACCATAACAAATCCCACAACCCGATAAAGCATTGCTATGAATCTCATAAAATACGACACTATGTATATATATCCCTCATTAAAATGAGGTCCCGGCCTATAGGCGTGACGTCCAGGCCGTAGATGTTTAATAATCATTCGTGACTATATCGCAAATGAGAAGATACAGTAAGCATTGGTCGTTTATATTCATAAGACTGCTGCCATTAGGCTTGGTGTGGAACCGTCATGAATGAGTTTAACTGAAAAAGGCCACATTTCTGCAAAGTGCAATGAAGCTGCGCTCATCTCACAAGGTTTTGAAAGCCCACTGTTGCGGAATGTGCAAACATAAAAGGGAAGTTCATGAACGGATGCTCGGCCTGTGTAGCCGAAACCGTGTGACGTTTTCACATCTAGCATAATAGACCATGTTCAGCCTGTCCGTTAGCACTTAGTCTTTGGTCTCCGGAGGTTCGTACGTTCTTTGTTAGGCGCTTGACCCTTTCAGCCACTTGCTGTGGGTTTGATTTTAACCAAGTGTACGCGCCTTGTTTTCCTTGCGATCAGAATTCGGGGTTTTGTATTTTGCGAGACACAGTCCACCTTTCCAGCTTCATTTATACAATTTGTAATTCAGCATCAATACGTTTGATGGTGATTTAATTGAGAACACTCACTAATGTGGAAAGACAACAATTGCATACATCCTATTCCATTGACAAATCATGGACCAATTTAGTTGCAGATTGCTACGACACAATGACCATTTCAAGACCCCAGCTGAAAGACTAATGAAAATTCTCGAGACTCAATATTCAGCGGTATGGACCTAGAATACGAAAAGCTATTAATTAACAATGAACAAGTGATTGAAAATTCTAGGAACATCGAGCTCCAGTAAACGGCAACGGTCAATTTACGACGCCGTTTGAATTTGAAACTACGATCGAACCTAATAGGCTAGGTCATGCACGGCTTTTGATCCACGGCGCTTGGCTGATCAAATAAAACAAACGGCGCGAAACAACCTTGGAAAACGATTTTTATACTGAGAAGCATAGCGTAAACGCAACAGAATAGTTCGCCAAAGTTCTGTTAACGATTATGCAAAAATCATTACATTTTGAATATAATAGATCAAAAAACAATTTCTGGTTTTTTAATTTGGATTCACAAAGAATCAGATCATCATGCAAAAAGGTTTAGCCAACGTCAAATTACAACTTCCGAACGGAATGCATCGAAACTTTTGAGACTTCACTAGCACTTTATGAATGATGAAATCAATGCCTAAATGACTGCCCATACGAATAATGTTCTATCAGAGACGTTATCCATACTAATATTGAATTAATATTAATGAGGTGGTTGCTACCACTAGTGTTAACACAAATGCTATTCAGAACTTGCGCGATTGGCATTTGTAAAGATTATCTGTGCTTTTCCTATGTGTTCGCTTTGCATCAACTCAACAGCCGGACCAAAAACTGTCATATATATAAAGCATACAATTTAATTCACACCACACAACGTATCGTGGACAACGAAACTTAAGCACACTTTGCATTGATTGTACAAAGACAATAGTCAACACGAACAGTTGTCGTTTGTGCGGTGCATAGATCTGATTATTTTAGGATTCAAGCTGTTAGCCTGTAGCGGTTTCAGTCGCTTGTTCTACTAATGCCTGGAGTAACCGAATGAGTCAGTCAAAGGCAACTGGATGACCAAAAAGTACAGAAATGAATAATATTAAGTCTTAAAACGAATATATTTACAGCTTATTTTTCCCCGTCATTAGTGCAATAATGTGTGCCGTTCAATTCCAGCCGTTCGTGATAAACAGCCGGGACTGAGTACGTTTTACCAACCAGTCAATGACCTCCATTCATACGATGATCAAAAATCACTTTTCGGCGCTTTTCCGCACTGGTTTCCATGCCTCATTTTTCATTTAATTCGGATTTATTTGTTTCGGTCTATACCATTTTTTCTTATTCAAATGATAGCTCTCAAGCCAACAGACACTGACCAACCGCGTGTAGGATGTTAGCTTGGTCTAAATTTGCCTGGCATTTCTGACGGTCCCCCAGAGAGGGATCGTCTCTATCCGTTCACTTAGTTGGTTGGATTAGGCCGCGCCAGAGCGAAGGGTGAAAGTTGATGACCTGATGACTAGACTGGATTGAACTAGAATTGTTAGTTGTATGCACCAAATAATCGTTAAATCAGTAAACTCCAATCAAGTCAATAACCAATCAAGTGCACGGCTTACATTTTTGTACATCGAATAATTCTCAACTAAAACTTCAAGTTAAGCAGCGACTTATCATCTCCTTTTCCCTTTCCTGTCGTAGAAAATCTATTCAACAAAATCAAATTTCAACCTCATTTTAGTGGATTTAATGATCTTCCTATGGTTTATCCAGATTTTTACAAATTCAGCATATTGGTTGAATCATCTTGACAAGTGGTATGGTGATGCAAGCCATAAGGAAAAGTGCATAGCACAAACGAACGAGCTCAACTCTCGTATGGATTTTTTGACTAAATGAGATTTGTTTTACATAAATCAGAAACTTGTAAAGTTCATATATCGAAATCGTTCCCCGGAATCCAAATCGAATGTCACATAAAATCTTCAAAAATTCGCCTCAACCAAGATTAGTTCTAAGCCCCGTTGCCGTGACACTGCAATCACTGACGGCATCAAAGGAACCCTAATAAGGGTAAATTTCTGCTAATTAATCATTATCTTAATTCATATGTAACCAACCGTTTTTCAGTTTGTCGACGACTAAATCAATACGGAAGTGTATAAATAATACGCATGAAATCCCAAAACTACTGTCCCCTTCGTCATCGATTGCCAAGAAATCTGTTATTCCTCTATGGGTATTGTATTAATCGTGTGCACTTTTAGGATCAACAGACCTAGAAGTAAGTGGGGCAAACAAGATGTTCCCAAACTTTTGGGAGCAATTCAGATCAGGAAAGAAGCACCGACCTGAGATTCCAACAATGCCAGTGGTTGAGGTATTTCTTTCATGGGCGACTGCAAGGGTACAATGTCGCGAATGTTGGCAAGGATCTATGGCCTAGTTACATGCTGGCTCTATCACCGCGTTAGAATACCACCAACGGGCAGTTTATGATGTTTCGTAGGCCAGAATCTTGACACGCAAACATGCCCCAAGCCCTCGAAAATGAGTGAAAGCTTATTTGATGAGTATGATCTCACTTTTCTCATAGCTAACCACTGATATTGCGGCTGCTTTCTCGCCAGAAGCCTGGGGATAAGCCGGGTGACGTAAAACTTTGCTGTTTGCAAGCTGCATAGATTCGGTCTAAGGCCACAACGATGAGAAGTTTAGCCGCTTGAATAACACAAATTTCATCCTCCCCTTCAACTTTTCAACCGCTACTATCCATAGGGACTCGGTTCGGTAAGTCCCGTTTTATTTTAACCAAATTACCTTTTTTCTATGTAATCAGTTACATTCGACCTTTCTTGCCCCCCTGGTGTTCGTTAGCTTGCTGAATGTGCTTAGATATCGAGGGCAAATCTGCGGCCAAAAAACCGAAAAAAATTCTGTCAGAACAAAAAACAAATGAGAAAACCAGTTGACAAATTACTGTTCTATCAAACCCAAAAATTGGGATTTTAACACTCACGGAGTAGCGTAATATTTTCCAGTTTGCTTATCTGTTCAAGCGAACTTGCTCAAAGACCGTATGGATTCGTAGTTGTCTGTTTTGTGCTATTTTGATAACAAGTCCATGTGGATTGAACTTACGAAACTGGAAAAACGTTTGATCATTTGTCAGTTGCATGCACAAGTACATCGTTCAACCATCAAAGTCGCACACTCCGTAGGACCTGTTGGCCGCATATGGTGGGCGCACGGAAGACTGTACCTTTAGTGTCGGTGTACATATAGTTTTGTCTCTACCGATCTCATTTTTTGCAGATGAATTGCTAACGCAAATCAGAAGTGAGTGAATTGTTCTACACTGAAATGCTTCTGAGTCGAGTTCAGTTAACCGGATAGAGAATACTTTACAGGAAATGGGCACTCGCAAATGATGATTGCAATAATGCATCCATTAGGATGCTTGAAATACTAGCGGAGTAAACCGCGGAGCGCTGGTCTATTCATATATTCATATATATACATTTAATAACTCGATTCGGACACCCTGTCTACTATACGTTGGCTTTGGCCGATGCCTTGTCTGTCCGTCATAGTGTGTTTGTGCGTGTGTCAGTTATTTTGGTAGTTGTTGCATGCAAAATATGGCGCGAATTTTTAAAACCACCCGAGAGGGTTACTTGACTGATCGAGCATATACAGTGGTAAATGCCAGTTCGCTCTCGTCCGGCTCATTACCACGCCAGGTTTAATAAGGCTTTACCTGGCTCAATGCTACTACGAATTTCAGGATCACTGTAAACGGCGCCCTCATCCCCTTCCCGCCGCCTCGCTCAGTGGCTGTCTCCAGCTACCATGATGCATGCCCTTAGCACTGCACTGATTTAGCAGGAATGCCACGAAAAGGAACTAAGGGTCAGGCGATGCCATGTGCGGTTTTCCATGCTACCACAACCAATAGTTTCTGATATAATCCAACTGTATTTCAGTTTTCAAAAATCAGAAACCTCTGAATCATCTGTAGGAGTGATACCTTCTTAGGGTGAGGAATGAATTGCATTCGTGTGCGTGTGTGTGTGTGTGCCAGATAAACCCGTCGCTTTAAGGGTAAGGTCAAAGCCAACACCTGGATCAACAAGGCGAGTCATACACTTCATTCCTAGCAGTTCCTTCATGGCTTTTTGAGAGAAGCACTTCAGAAGACCGTCTAGGGGACCTACTTCACTATTGGGGTTTTTATTTGCGCCCACAATTGAACCAATGATGGTAGATAACCGTCGGCCGTCAGAAGTTATCAGAAAGTTTGGTTTTTTGAAAGGTATGGTCTGTTTCCATTCTTTCTCATGGGTGGTTGTGAAGTGCTAGCAGCGAAGTTAACCGAACCGTTGGAATCAATCTGGGCAAAAATCAGGTACCTAAGGACTGGTGTAAACCGTTGATTTTACCATTATCCGACAAAGGTGACAAGTCCTCATGTGAAAATCACAGAAGAATGAGTTTGGCAGGTATTGTAATAAAACTGCTAGCAGAAGTGCTGTCTCACTCCTTCACTCCCAACCAAACATATCTACGTGATACTGAAATCTGTAAATAGATTTTATGTGACTGTCCTATGAATTTTGATTTGATTGCAGTACATTTGCGTTTTATGGCATGCTTTCAGCTGTAACGACGTTCATTCTCCGAACCGGTTTAAGAAAGCATTTGGAGTCACGACCAATTTCATCTGAACTCCATTTTTCTAATAAGTTTACTCGTATTCATTTGAATTTATACCTCCGCCCAAGATGTGGTGTCAAATTATGAGTCGGCTATACAGAAGGCATTGTATCCAAGAGAATAAACTGCAGCATCTCTAGGGGGCCCCAACAGCAAGGATGCAAATTTAAGAAATAGGTGAAATTTATAGAAGCATAATAAATACATTCATGTTAGCCTTTGTATCGATTTATGCACATCACTCGTCTGGAATCTGGGAACACGGATATCTCACCACAAGCCAGTGCTGCACGGTACCGTGGGTGACTAATATACTTCGTGTTGACTTGTATGCAAATATGGACCAGCACAATAATTATGTGGAGGCACATTGTTACTATACTGCAGTTTTCCTCGTTTTCGAAGAAAGATTCGACTACTGACCATGCCGTGGCAGCGTTCTGCTCTTAGGAACGTATACGTTGCAATTGAGTTCATACATCTGAGTCAAAGCATCCGGCCAGCCAATTTGTCAATTTCTAACAAACAACTGAGAAGAAGAATTAATGACAAACTACTAACGTTATACGAGAAGAAGAATCATGAAACCAATCGAAAAACAGGGGTACAAAATAGAAAAAGCCTGTGAAAAATATTTGGTTGTTCTTGAAAGCAAGACACCGACGATCAGGGCCTGCGGTCGAACTAATAACATCGAAGAAATTCACATTTTCGAACAGCCTACTCATTAGTAGCAAACGTATCTATCTCGTAGGAACTGACGCACAGGCCTGATCTATGTGCGTTATTTTCAACCTGCATGCTTGTTTTATATCTGAGAATGTGCGGTCATACATCAGATATTCTTTGAAGTGTGGTGCAAACTGGACTGATTTTGTCAGGTGAGGTTCACCTATGTCTCATCATTTTCATGTGGCAGGAGTATAATCACAAATGTCAACATCACTTGCATGGGTCGAATAGCTGTTCACGAAATCCCTACCCATTTCAGCATTCCATAATTATCATAACAGGAATGGTAAGTTTAAAACTGCTTCTGCACAGTTGCTAACCGGAAAACCTGTCCTGGGAATTTGACAAATGAATTTGTCTAATAGAGAGAATCGGCGACATCTGCCCCCCCAAGTAAAGATAAGGTCCAATAAGCACCATGAAAATCAGTGGTTTAATGTGGCCGAAGAGCTAGAAGTAGCGGTCGTCTCAGGTAACAGTCAAAGACTCTTTAAGCCCAAATGCGACACCAATGGGTGGCGAACTTCGGTTTGTGAAGTGGTGTGCCAAAGAAATATACAGCTAATCAAAGTCAGACAGCAAAGACTCGGAAGTCGGGCTGAGCACTTCAAGAATCAGTTTAGCCGGGCGCACACTGATGTGGTTAGTCCGACGCCAGCGGCTGCGAATGATTGAGCTGTGTCTATTGATCCAACAAAAGAAAGTGGAAATGGAGTCATATATTCGACCGACGGACGAAGAAAAACCTTCTGGTCCCGACTAACTCTCTCTCGTTTTTTTCAAAATGGGTGCAGCTGCGAATGACATAATGTTAACAACAGCGTTGTTGGTAGATTTAATGCGTCAACGTTTCGACTACCGTGGGTAGTCTTTCTCAGGGCGTGAGAGTGTGCGATGAACCATCACGTTCATTCGGAAAGACTAGCGATGTTGGACAAGGGTTTTCCAAGTCGCCGTTCTTGTTCAGTTCTTTATAGACGAGGTAATGGAAAATGCTTTTGGAATTCTCTAGGATGTAGGGGTCGAGCCGGGAAATGGAGAAAAGCTGCCACCTAGATTGGGCACACGAAATCGTGTGCCTGTTCGAATCTGCGCACCATGCACAGCGTGCAATAAAGAGACTATCAAGTGAGATAGCTCAGTTCGACATGTGCTTGCATCTTCAAAGTGTAAATTGCTGTTGCAATACTGGACTACATTAGTGCCAAACTTGACGCCGGACGGAGAGGAACAAACGACTGTGGGTCGTTATACTTACCTTGGCAACTGCGTAAGGAAAGATGGTAACCGGAACTTTAAATGGACACACGTATATCCAGGGTTCGAGCGGCGTACATTGGACTGAAGCACTGGTGACGTCGGCCTGATATTCCCCTGAAATTGAAGGGTCGGATGCACTGTGCCGCAGTGGACTTCGGTTCTGCTGTATTGATAAAAGATATAGAGTTTTCTTGCTGAAGACGTTTGTCGCTTGGATGGTTACGATAACTGATGAATGCGCAGTATTGCTAAGACTGGATGGAATGACCGAGTGTGCGACGAAGACATTATGAACCTGGTTTTAGGTGTCAGTTCTGGGAACGCCTAACCCCAACATATGAAGCTTGTTTGACTGTGTCGGTTGGGTCACGTGTTGCGCATGGCGCACACTCGTCTACCATACCGTGCCCTATTTTTCATTCCCCCCACGGGGTAGAAGAGTCCATGTGGAAGTCAGCAGATAACAAGGCAACGGGGAATTCGAATAGTCACAGTAAACTTAGGTAAAGTAGATGTCTCACATTTCCATGTTTGGGATCCGGAAGGCCCATCAGTTAGCTGGCTGGATTCAGTGGAGGATGTGGCAGCGAACCGTGTTGAACAGCGTTTTCATTTTCCGTAGAACGAGAATGATTAAGATGTGTCTGTACAGTTAGACTATATTCCGGGTGTTGGCTTCTCCTGTTTCGCTTGCACATTCCCTTTTTTGGTAGGAACATTTATCTCTGGGGCTTCATTAAGGCTTGCCCTTCGGTTTAACACTGAAGGGCGATGATGACGATGACGGTCTGGGAGTTGTGCCGATGCGCTCACGCACGACAAGCAAACACAGGATGTGTGGTGTGTTCATTCCTTTGGCTCAGACAAAGTAGGACAAGAATGCTAGCTTATCTTTCTCTTATCCGCAGCTTTTGACATCAAAACCTTACCGGTGGATTTGTTTTGCAACAAACGTGGAAAAATATCCGTGCTCACGTTTTTCCTAATGTAAGCGTGTGCGTTCAACCTTTCAAGGCCATACTATAAGACCGCTGGAGATAAAGTATCTAGAACACTAGAGGACTTTCGTTCGGATAACAGAAACTCTAGGACAAAACAACTGGTCTAAATTGTTGTATTTTATCCCATCAAATTCACACACTCTGGTAGTGAGACTGTCGCTCGCAGCTGAGCAGATCATCTTCACATTGACCGGGCGTCGCTAAATGAATTCATAAATTTCATCCGTGATAGTGTTTTGAAGATCGCGGTTGACATAAATCGTTAAATCACATGGCTAATAGAACGTGAACCTTATTGATTTCTTGTTCTTGCCCTTGATTCACCATCAGTCAGAAAGGCTTTCGCAGGTAAGAATTTTGCAAGCTTCTAGAAAATTAGTACAGTATATCTGTAGTTTATCTGAACAGCAGGATTTTTACAGTTGATCGACCCATAAAATTCGGTAACTAATCACTTTTGTATTTAGATTAGAGTATACACTTAGGCATTGGGCACCAAGCATTCAGTGTAATGAGCCCTAAAAATGTGTTGTTGTGTGACCCATGAAATCTCCTAAGGTCGATTTGTTTCGAAGTGCAACCAGACTGCTAAGATTGATGTGCTGGTCGACTCGCGTGAAAATTGCCCTAGCTGAGCTAACCCAAGACCTCGAAACTGGTCTGCGTTTTATTTGGATACAACTGAGTTCCACGTACTCTTTTCCGATTTTGCCCAAGTATCAGAATGTTCACATAGCTTCCTTGTTTGTGAACGCTGCGATACGTTATCGGAATTCGCCAACGGTTTTGTAGCGCGTATGTCATATTAGCAGTACAAGGTTATTTCAGTTATGCACCGTAAGGTATTAGACGCAATTTCGCTTCATAGAGCTACAGAGATCTACTTGACTTTCATCAAAAACGAACTTCCTAATTAGAACACATTCACTTGGATTTCTAACTAGACAGAAAAGCGGAAATCCTTTTGAGCAGCTATTTTCAGCCCATTTTGTATGAACTGAGTTGAGAGTAACTGCAAGCGAGCAGACGGGGGTGTTAGTGTAACATAATCCGGACGTGGAAAGAAAAGACCTGACAGGATGGTTGCACCCCGTAGGCACGATTTTAGGTTTTACTCGGTACTATACGCTACTTTTAACAATGCAGTTGGGTTTCTTTTCTGTTTTCTCCCAAGAATTGCTTAGCATGTTTCATGTACTGCTCCCACATGCGTGTGTTCACGTGAAAGCCTCGAGAACAGAGTCTTCCTTGGTTCGGTGATTAGGTGTGCACCCTCAGAAGTACCGTACAACTTGGAATTCCATGAAGCTGGACCTGGATACGAAGATCACTTTGGAGTATTTTGCTATTTTTTATGTTGTCCATACATCAGTGGAACAGGGAGTTGGTTGAACTTTATTCCTAAGCATAGTGTGAAGATATGGATTTGTTACTTGTTGCAACCTTTGCTCCTCTGGGCTTAAACAATCTCTATGGCACTGTCTCCAATCAGGCCAGCATTTCTAGGATAACCTAAGGAAAACCAAATTCCCCTTTAAAACTAGCCGATGATCTCTTCTTATGGCTTCGTTAATTCAACAACACAAATTCTGGTGTTCAGTTCAACGATAAAATGTATCGAATGAGTGCAACGTTCCACTGCACAGGAAAAGAAATGAATGCAAACTGATTCACGTGTCAGGTGACATGAGGTGTACGGCAAGTAATAAACTAACGATAAACAAAAGGACTTCGTGATTTTATTCACAAATTGGCGGTTGGTATCATTCGCCCATGACTGCGTGGTGTTTGATGATTCATAAACGGTGGTTCACGGGGAAGTGAGTCCATGAAAAATTTATCTGTCTGCTAGAAAGCATCAGTATCTCGTACAATCATCCCCTTATACATACCAACACTGGCATCAATACACTTCAGCCAAAAGAATTATCAATAGAGTACAGTTAGGAATATTCAAGGTATGAATTGATTTTCATTGCTAACCCAAAGCTGGTTCGTGAGAAGTTAGTAAATTCTTTAGCATCGCTCATTGTTGCCTAACAAATATGTATCGATCCACACACTGTTGATTAGTTCATTCATTCATTTGTTTTTTTCCCGAGCAAGTCGATGTGGATTCACTAACTCACTCTCAGGGGCAGCACTCGGACCTTTGGGCACAGCAGGTTAAGGACCGGATTAGTTGACCCATCGCCACTATGAGTCTTCCACTTTTGCACGCACGTGCCATTCTTATGTCAGAAGCGGAAGTCTTCTTTGAAAGCTTCTAGGTCAGGCCGTCCTTCCTCGATCACAGTGGCAAAGGTTTTGCACTGGATTTACCAAAGTTCCTATGGTCGTTCTGGGTGAAAGAGTTCATACCCAGGGACTAGTTTGAATCCGTGGTAGTATGGATTTACAGGAACGGTGACTGATACTGTCACAAGAATCCCAAGCTGCTGGCGTTTGGTGGGATTACGTTTGTCAGTATGTATCAGTCAACGCTGGAAACGGTTGATCCTGAGGATTAGTTTATCTTGGCTATAATCCGTACGACCTTCTTTCGCCAGCCTAGCCACATCCTTTGTAACTGCCGCACAGCGTAATCCACTACCAATTGTAATGTTTTGCGTTCACAGTCGAGAAGAGTAAGAAAGAGGGTTCACATCCAGTACCATATGTCTTCGTTCCGGGTTGACATAAAGAAATTAGTATGATGGATATTGTTTCTTACTAGACTGTTTGTCAACGTTATTCCGCGACGGATACCTAGTGTTCGCAAAGGGAGTACAGGTGGGAATCAAGACAGTTTTCTACGCCATTGAAGCAGTGCCGATAACATTCAAACGTTGTTCGTGTGCAATTCCTAGGTAGGCACAACCGATAAACATTAAGATTTGGAGCAATTGCATGTTACTGGATATGAACGATTTTATTAACTTGGAACGTGTGCGGCGTCTCCGCAACACCCGATTATTCATCAATGGTCGAGTTTTTACTGCAACTGTAAGATCGGTATTGGTATTAGGATTACAAAACAGCCTGGGAATAAAGGTGAGAATACTTTGGCTATTTGAACTCCGTTATCTTTGCAGTATTGCCGAAGTCTGGCAGAAAGCGTGTAGGGACTGCGGTGAGATTAGTTGTCGGGTTTTTAAACGTAGGACTCTGTCAGTCGAACCCGATGTGGTAGCTGCGGATGCCTCTATTTCGACCACTCTGAACTGCGTTGTTCCACACGAGAGTTAATGGCTGGATGACTAGCCGATGTGATCAGACTACCACGAGGAAGTAGATTTTGAAGATCCGAAACGGTCGAATTAGATCACCGGCCTGTGTCCAAGTGATCCCAAATGGGCTGGCCGAAGAATTTATTAGGTATGGTTAACAGCCGCAATCGGTCGCATTCATGCATTCGAAATCTGTCCGTTTCTCTGCATTCCGTTTGTCTTACAACATTTTGCTATTTCTCCTTCAAAATAATTTTTCTGCCCGGTAGAAAATAAAACAAGAGCATGCAGGTGGATGCTTAATGGGTTTGCACGTGAAAATGATTTTCAGTTGACAAAATCGTGCAATCTCTATCCATTAACACGATCAGTTTGTTGACTTCAACTCACGCGCACAACCGTGCTTTAGTGTTGCCACCTCGTCAAGGGTAACCTGTAAACTATGTATAAGCAAACTGTTGTGAACACAGCAGGCAAATGCCATCACCCAAGATGGGTTGAAGAACTTTTCTATGCGTTCGCTACTAGACATTTAAAATCACTTCGGGTAGAATTTTTACAGTTAAAAACGCAAAACAAGGATTTCGGCATGAGCAAAATTATCGGTTTTGTAGTGACACCCCACCATGATTTAACAAGCCACAGTCGGTTGTTTACCGGCAAGCTGTACAGAATCAAAACAAAGCATGCCAGACTTGTTGGAAATGAGGCCGCAAATGCCAAGCTTGTCAAGAAACAATCAATAATGAGAAAGGTCAATCGATTATCAATTTATTCAATGTTTACTTTGTACGATTTAAGTGAATTTGCTTTTCAGCAAACTTGGTTTATGCCACCAATTCAGCTGCTGTATTCAATCATTTTGTGTCCGAATGTTTGCCATTGCTATTGGAGATCGATTCCAGTTGTGCGTCTGCAAATTGTTCACGTTCGTGCCGAAAAAATTACTATCGACGGAAACTCCAGTATTACATCATTAGCATGTACTTGGCAAATCGCGATCGCGTTTTGGTTGACTTCTTCGGCAACCTATCTCAAGTGCTCAAACTACTCACCTAAATGTGATCTTCGCTCTTTGTTTTGGCGAGGTGATGAGTTCAACTATTTTCTCGTTTTTCACCACTGTGTGCGACCAAAATGAGACACTTATGTACACAGAGTCTATTCAGTACAATACAATACGATATGATGAGTTTCCGCGACCTTCGATTTAAACTTGGCGGACGTGATCGATCGTATGTAACTCAACCTATGTCAGGTTTAAAGTAGATAGGTACGGCAGCCTGTTGAAGAATGATTATCTTTGTTTTGACTGTTCGGAGTTTTTCAGCGGCCTGGCATGACATTGCACACGACTAGTATGTATGCTATTTTGTTGACTGAATCGATTATATTATTTCCTAATAACTACGGTTCTATAAAAATTTTGTTACACATTGAAATGAATGCGCATCACCAAACATCCATGCAAAATTCTCGATTTTATTTTTGTATTTGTCATTGCTTCCATCAATGTTTAATAGGAATCTACACTGAATTTTCTTATTTTCAACTCATTTTTGTTTTTTTCCGGTCAAAAATGCGAAGAACTCACCAAATTATCAAAGTGGTAGACGAGACGAACTACGAAATGCAGTCACACCACGCTCTACGGCTTTTCTGGCATTATCATTACAAATGCTTTCTTCCCTCTTATCCGAACACCAATGTGACGAAACTGGTATTGAATTTATTTGCCTCTAATGCTACGTTTTTCTCTAGTAATTTCTTTCGTGTTTCCAATATACGGTTGAAATGATTCAGATTTCAATAATACATGTTATTATATTTCATTATTGGCACAAAAAACTGGCAGCACTTTGATTATGTTTTAAATCCTGTTGTTCAAATCAGAAACAGTTAGAGCAGCGTCCGTCCGAACAGGTTTCCATCTCAGCAGAAATGCTAGCACATGTGATATTATCTAAATAGAGCTCATCTTTACTTGTCAGTAGCATGTGGGATTGATGTTTCCTACTTCTGTCTGGCTGTCCTTCGGACAAGACCTTTTCGCACAGATCTCAGATCGTCTGATCAGTCTAACACCCGGGAAGCATCGGACTTGAATTCTTCCGTCATTAGAACTCTTCTCTGGGGCATATTCCTTAGTGCACCCAGAGTTTGAACCCCGGGCTTCCCAAATGGAAATCGGGCACGCACTTTCCGATTGGAAAGCCCTAAATACGAAGGAGTATGTGCACCACTGATGAGGTCAGTTGGGGGCGAAACTTGAGTCTGCAGCTTCCTGAATGCAGCGTTGACTGGAAGAGATTAGTTCTCTTCATGGAAGACTTCAGCTTCAGCTACCCATGTAATAGATTTTGTAAATCTTGTAAGATGGTCGGATTACACAATCTATGCAACGGTATTATCCACAAAATACACTTGTTGTTCCTCTTTTCGACCTTGTTCCTGTTGCGAGCTGATTGAACAGTGTTTCCGGTGATCACGACGACGAGTCAGCTCGTTTGTAGAAACCACCCCAGATGTCTTTCGGCAACTACGTTCGATTTTGAGTTATTGAACAGAAGTTACAAGACCTATAACCGCCTCAAATCGATGAAAGTGTAAGTGATCTTTGATGTCTGCTTGAACCCAGCAAATGCTGTGTTGTTGCTTTAGGTGGCCTACTTCAGTCGAATCATTTCCAGGGTCAGTCGATAAACAGATCCGTAGAAAACGGACCTTGCAAGGCAATGGCCCATTCCGCAGACACAAATTTGGCTACCGGGATTTGGCCTTCGACTACCGACAGTTCGTCATTACTTTCGTGGGAATAGAAGCCCCATTGGATGCAGTGTTGCAGCGAGGTCAACAAACTGCTCCCAACGACCTGTGATAATAGATGTGTCAGGCTCCTAAATTCGAACTTCGAAACGGTGATTAAAATGCTGGTCAGTTTACCTCGGATGCAGATGCACTGCATGTGTCCCTTGGCAATGTGACCAACACGGAAAGGAAAGAGTGATTGCATGCAATGGCCAGTAAAATAATTGCACAAACAGGAGCGAAATGTCCGCGCTGGTTTTTCATCAGACAGTATCGCCACTATTTTCTGAGTAAATAAGGCAAATCGTGAGAACCGTCCATCATTTACTTTCACGGATCACAGATTTCATGCCTCCTGAACGCTAGGTGGGTTAACTAATAGAACACTTACTTGTTGAATACCAGTAGTTGGCTCTCTTGTATCGTTATGTAAACTGGGAATGCGGAATTCCGGATGAAGAACTTGCTCGCTTCAGCTCCGACAGAAAGTGCTTATGATGACCATGGGACAATATTTTTTACAGGATGGCGTGTTCTTCAAACGACACGACCCGAATTTCTTAAGGCGATTGGCCAACTTTCTGTTACATAGTACTAAACCATGGAGTCCACTTTGGCAAGTCAAATCACCGCATTGTTGATGGAGTGCTGAGAGTGACCCGTGGAACGGGTATTCGGGTGTATATAGCCTAAGCTGAAAGACACTAATGACTAAACAACAAGCTGTAGATTCCATTTGGCAAGAAAAAACAAGACCGGAGAACAGATGGTCTGTATAAGCCAGTTATGTTTTGTGCAAGCGAGCAAAACGAGTATTACCAAGCTGAATAACAAACTGTGAATAACAGTCGGTAGAAGGGAGTTCATAGCTAGAGGCTATTTGGATGCGTACCATGAATTCTTGAAATATACATTTCAATATTGTCAACAAAACGAACAAGGTCCATCGACGACAGTGCAGTCATCGAGCGATAACAACCTACTAAGTGTTTCTGTTAGGCTGTCATCGGTTCTAATCTGATTTGAGCTTATGTACACCCGTCGACTTTCGAAAATATACACATGCCAGGATGAACGGAAATACTGCAACCAGATCAAAAATGTACCCTGAGTGCAGTATGGAGTGATTAGCTTAGACATGATTCCTAATTTGCTGTCAATATCCCACGCGAGAATATGAACTCGTGGACAGTTCTTTAGACGAATCATTCACGATCATAATGTTCAGTGTTAAGTGCATTATTAGGAAAATGACAAAATAAATCGAGTTGGACGTTGATGCGGAAGTCGTTTGGACAAATTCAGTTGTTGCTCCCGTTTGATTTTTTTTTGTTTTTTTCTGACGCCACAATTCACGCAATTATTCGACGTCAACGACAAGAGAAACATTGCAAGAGCTGTCAAGCCGTGCATTTTCTGTGATAAATCTTGTCTAGCTCGTTAGTGAAAATCAATCTACTATTTACATGGCGGTTCATAGTAAACCTTCGGTAAGACCACGTTGTGCAGGCAGGAAATCCGTCAATATGAAATGAGAAAAGCTTCGTCCACACTACTCTTCGATACACTTCAGGTGGATATACCATGTCGGCTTTAGTGATCGTTTCCAGAAAATAGCTGAATTCAGTAAAAACAGCCTGTTACCGAGTGTTGTTGAACAGGTCGTAAATGTAAATCAGCCTAGCGCGAAAATTCATATCCTGATGCGTACAGCCTTAACCATCGGATTCTGTCAAGGGGGTTTGAAGTGGTCCCTGAATGGCTGAAACAAGGCAACCGGTAGAACCTTGTAGCAGTGTACCGCATTTCCCAACACTGCTCATTTGGACGGGAATAAAATTATTCTAGACTGTTCAGTGAATCGCACAAAAAGGTGGACGGGTTGTGGGATGGTTCGATATCGACTGTTAGGTTGCATTTTTTTTGGTGATCTAACCGACAGTGTTTTCAACAGTGCAGCAACCCGTCGGGATAATTTTCCAACGCATAGTACACAACGGTTCAACGGAAATAGCAAATAAGAGACACGGTTTCCGTGGTCAATTATCCTTATTTTATGAAAGAATATTGGTCTGTTTATCCAGTCGTCTACACAGCAGCCCAAACAAGGTTATGACCCGATCATACAAGTCACCAGAATTTATGAACACAGAACCGGGAATCCCAGTTGTGATGAAACTTGGAGAAACGGGCATTTTTTGAGCTTGTGGATTTCAAGTTTAAAAAAGAACGAGGAATTATACTGAATAGCCACTGTAGAACCATCCGTAAGTAACGGTTAAATGCATCATACGTCATACGTCATACATTATTTAGATTACTTTGTTTTCATTCCATCAACGTTTAGCCTTTCTCGTTAGCTAGCTGTGCACCGTGACTAATGCCATAGTGAAGCAAAATACAGGGCTCATTGTCCTGTTCGTTGGTACCCCTTGTTTGAAAGGCGTGCGCTCTATTAGCCATGTCCTCAGGTGCACGCTACCGAACGTTGCTCTACTCCTGACATACGTTGCATCAGATTTGACGGTACTTTTAGAAGCATGGTGGCAAACATCAGTGATACGGTGAACGCAGCGATAAACCAGTAACTTGAGGACATTCCAGTCCAGCTTAATACGTTCGTATTAGGCCAAGTGAGACATCCAACATCAGACAGAACTTCTTGAAGACGTTGTGCAATAAAGCAACTCAACCAACATTCATTTACACTTTACTTCGATGACACTGGGTGAATAGAAATGTGAATACTGCCTGGTACTTTTAGCCCTTAATGGAATCGCGATAAGTCGGTCGGTTTTTTTCTTAATCTTCATTCAATCTGAATAACAGATCAAACACCTCGGCACTGTACTGTGGATTTAACAGATAAGGACTAGGCAAAGACTCCGGGAATCTCGAACCACTGAGATAAAACTTGCCGTTTCCAAAGCGTTCAGCGTAACCTAAGTCGTGCTTACAATGGTTGTCCATTCGGACGCCTGTTACTCACCGATCATTCGGAACACTTAGTGCCAAGCATTTGTTGCTCCACGCAATTCACTGAGTATCGCCTTTAAAAGCTGGAGTTAGCAGGTTGCTGTTTTGAAAAGACTAGATCAAGACAAAGCGAATAACATTTTCCGGTGGGTTCACAGATAGTGGACTATCTAAATCTGTTCATGGTTTGTGATTTTGCTGGGTCACTATAAAAAGTCTAATCGATTACCACCACCAGTGCTACATATCTGTTCTTAAATGCTTAGTAAGTCTAGGGGTCACGTGGCCTTGGAAAAAATGAAGAAAACAGTGTCTTTTAAGATACACTATATCTGTCATCTCTTCCAGTCCTACTTTTTGTCTTTGATTGCCTCAGTAATCCGTGGTTACGTTGTGAGCCCTCTATTTCCCGCCTGTCCAAAAAGCATATTTTGACACATCAGTCCAGTGAAAGAGGTATTTCCTGTGAGGGCTAAGTTCCGCCTCGTTGGGATTAGACCGATAAACATAACTCTCCCATGCGCGGCTGCGTGAGACCACGTCTGATCCCATAGATTCCTTGTCGTGATGAGCCGGATAATAGTCTATTGCTTGTGTGATAAACGTAAAAATTCTAGTGGTATACGAAATTTCAACGGGTAGCCTGATGTTTAGGTAGCAAGACAGAACAGAAAATGGTGTGTTTTTGGCTTCTGAGAAATAAGAGGGATTTTGATTTTCTTTGGAAAAACTGGAAAATAGTACAGTTTTGACAGATTTCTGTCTCATTCCACCAGAATCTCATCGAAATGATTAGGATTTTGATTGGTTAGTGGTTAGGCTAAAGAATCACACGGTGATTTGTCGGGGGCTTTTGTTAGTTAGGTAAGGCTGTCCTTCAAAAAAACTACACAAATTCCCAAAGTACGTATTTTGTTGTAAATAATGGGACTCGACTACGGATGGAGAAACAAAATTTTCCCGAGAGTACAGGACCGATTTTGCGATTATTGCCCCTTGTCCGGTTTGCATATCCTCGCTAGTCATCGCATATATGTGAACTGCTTTCACTGTGTCACGCCCGAACCTCGGTTCCAGCGAATTTTCGTCTTTTTGTCCGTTCGCAAAACACATTTTGGAGGAGGGGGGGGGGAAAATTCGAGACCTGGTGCAGTTTTTCTGAATGTTGGCCTTGTCTTACTAAGGAAAAATGTGCCACGAATCAGCATGTGATGATTTCTGCCAGACTTACCATTTATTTTTGCCCCTAAGCATCCAACTAAGGATCTGGTGTAAACCCAACAAATGAAGCTACACGTCTGTGAAGTGGGTACCGGTTACCAATATCTGATCGTCGTTGGTAATCGCGAAATTCTGTCCTAAAGTGGTTGAAAGTGATAGGAATGCAGACGGGGTGATGTTAAAAACTTTGTCTGAATGTCAACTACTCAGCGTAGAATAGTGCCCAAATGTGTGTGAAATACGTGCGAATCACAGATCGGGAAAGCAGGCCTACGCACCTCGAGAAGGCCTCATCGGCTTGAGTAAACTGTACGTTTCCGGTGAATCTTTTCAGCATGTCATTGAAATGGCTATAGTAGATGCAAATGTAAATGATTTCGCTCACTGCTGCAGCCTAGAAACGGAATAGAAATCGGTAAATTAACAAAAAACACAAAACTTGCTTTGCGACCCGATTTGTCCGTTTCTTTTCGGCTAGAAATCGAAGTAAATTGCCCCCTGCGGACGGTGATGTTGCGAACCGAAAAACTTTTGCTATCGCCCGTGCTGCTCATCACTCGTCACTAGATCCGCCTCAGATCCCGCCCAGCGGTATCGGTCAGGAATATCAAAGTTTACAGATCTATCAAAACTTTTCGTTTTCTACTCTGACTAAAGCAATACAAATTTGGGCATTTCAGAAACCAATTTAAAGGTAGGCCGTAGTCATTTTGGATTTAAGCAAAATTTCGATATTCTCTGTTTCTAGCAATTTGCTCATTGATCCGTGAATAGTTAGCGAGATATGTGAGGAAATCAATTCAATTCACTAATGAGAACGAAGGAGAGTCATTCCATTGTGGCTCTTAGGTTGATAGCTTTACTTAAGGCAGACCCTGTTGCAGTTTGATTCCACGTAGTCGTGTTTGTTTCAATTTCAGTCTTTATATTGCGCAAACTTACTCCGGTTTTCTTTACTATCTTTCAACGTTGTCCGTTCAAAACAGGGACAGGGAGCGAGAAATGAGGATAGTTCATTTGTGAGGTAAAATGTTGAGCGACTGTACAGCGAAGGATTGATTTCGAATTCAAGAATGCCACTGACTACCACATTGAGACATGCCGCCTAACGCTTTCATTCACCAGCTGAGGTATCTTGTGGACCCAAAACAAGTAGTCCAACTGCGTCTGAACGTGAAAATCTACTGCCGGATATTTTCACACCTTTTTTTTATGCCATCCACTGACCTCATCAGTTCATCTCCCAGTCGGTCCCTGCCTCGGAGAAAAGCGTACAGTGTGTTCTGTGAACGTGCTCCAGACATGCACAAACCCACCTAATCCATTCATTTTTGATGCTGTCGGCTCATTAGAGACATTCACCATTACTCTGTTTTTTTTTCATATTTCAAACAGTACAGTACTACTTCCATTAAGTCCCAAATAGATTCGGGTATGTTATGGTTAGAACTCAGATAATACTCAAAGAGTCTTGTTCACAATCCAGGGTAACAAGAGGAAAACTTATATGCCAAAGATTGCTATCGTAAACCGGTGTAGATGGTTTAGGTATGAGATCAAGAATCAATCATTGTTTGGTATCTGAAAAGGATTGTCACATTGCCTTGGAGATTTCATATTGCCAGACATTGGACTGCGTTATAAACTGCCTTGACAAAGGCATTCCATTCGGTTACATTACTTTTTCGCTCATTTCCAGGGCATTTTCGCAAGAGTTCTACCTAGTCAGTGTTATTTTCCCGTGCAATTGTAACATCTTGGGCCGTTGAAGAAATCACACAATGACACCAGTCAAACATTGCCTACGAAGACGGATGATCACAATGATAAATACATACTGGAAGCAATATCTGCGCTCGAAACATGCACCCTTACTGGGTGTGCAGATCAAATCTAGTTTACTAGCAGAATCTCACTTGAATTGCAACTGCCACCAATGGATGGTAGGCCCATTTAAGAATCCCATGGTGACTCGTCGAAGAATTTTCATCGGTCGGGTAAGGCTAACCTTCAGAAAGAGGACAAGGTCCGAAAGTATTGGTTTTTGTCCACGTTAGTATGCTCCGCCGGGGGATAGATGAACAAAGTTTCCCCCGAAGCTCACGACCGATTCCGCGGTTATTGCCGCAAGTCGGCTACATACCCGGTGCTCTCTTGTTCAACCGAAATTCTAGTGAGAAACCGATAAAGGGGTGTACATGTACAGAGTTGGTTGGATCGGAGAGTGCGTGATAGGCAAATAACCGCGAAGCCGGTCGTGAGGTTCGGCGGAAACTTTGTTGATTTATCCGTGGGCGAGACATACCCCCAAGAAAACAAATTTACTTTGGTTCAGCTTAGTCTATGTTAGTTTAATTTAATTCAGGTCAGTCCAGCTTTTACAGTTAGGAAGTGACCACAAGTTTGAAGTGCGTATCCACCTTTCATTCTTTTTGACGCGCAGAAAATGGCACTCACCTCAACCCCGTTCGTTACCTTCTACTGGAGGTGGTGCTTGAACAACCCCGTTCCCGTCAGAATGAAAACTGACGGAGTAATTCTGTTGCCATTATGACGAGAAAAGGCCATTGTGGCAGTTGGATTTTAGTCTGCAATATCCGAAGTGAAAATCAATAATACTAGTCACTGATCCTGCATGCTTCATCGCACGTCCTATCTAAGCCTACTTCACAATTCTGAAAAGTGCGCAGTGCCATGAACCATCGAGGCAGGATTTCCAATCGATTTGCCATTATGTAACCAAAATGCATCACATTAGGAAGCCTCAGTTTTATCCCGAGATCTCTTGTTCGTGAGTCGTTATCTGCTAGAAACAAAGTCTCGAAAGGATGATAAATTCATCTTTTATAATCATCATTGCTCCCATTAATTTTTTTGAGAATACCAGGTTTTTGAGAATAAATTCCCAAATCTATCAGCCACTACTTATAAACTTTTCTTTTTCTCTTTGTCAGCTGTTTGTGTTGCCACATGCTCTCGGCATGAGTGTAGTGGAAGCGAAACACCTTATTTCCGGTAGGGTCCAGTACGAGGAAAGGGGGCGGAGTCGGCAGCTATTACCTGAAGTTTAGAGTGACATGGAACAGCATAAGACCCGAGTAAGTTAGGTGTGGTGATAAGCTGCTCAACAACCCGTTGTCGTCTGTCCCTAAAGAGGCCGCCAAATCCGGGATTCGAACGTACGACCTTTTCAGGGCAAAAGATCCCTAGTCCGCCTGACCACAACCGGTCCTGTTATTGAACCCTCTGCGGACAGTGTCCCTTTGAAAGAAGAGCAATCAAACCAGCACACAGTATTTCCCTTAGGATCTAACAATGGATGGGCTTATACACAACTACATATCGTCGAATACGATCAAGAATTCTCGTCTCTAGACCCAAGTGCAACTGTAGCACACCGAGCTGCTCATTTGAATTCCAAACTAACTTCGATTTCAAGGCTCATCAATTGGCTCATTGCATCTGCAGTAAACAAAACATCTTCATCCGCCACTATGGTGCTTTCTTCGACTCTTGACGAAACGTAGCCTCTCAATACAGTGGGAGTTAAGTCCCGCACTTTAACGCAACTTCATACAGAAACAATTTTCCTATCTAGATCACTACCTGTGCCAGACACAAGCACTTGAAAAAACTAGGCGGCTCTATAGATGTTAATAAAGTATTTACAAACGCCAAGAATAACTGTACCTCGCGGGACTGCCGTGGAGGTCGAAAGGCACTAGTGCATTCAGACGTAAAGCTTCTCACCAGATGCCAATTTCAATATCTTCCTGTCAATGCGAGTAGCTTTTAGGGCGTTCCTAAGCAGACAAGAACTTCCGAAGTCTAATGCCTTACTAACGACGTCGAGATAGCTTACTGCAATCATTCTAAACTGTTCTAATCTAAGAACATTGCTTCATCCATTTTGTACAAGAGTGTTATGAAGCACCTCACAGTTTTGGAAAAACCTTGCCTTGCCTGCCACACCTGACGTCCTGCGGTTACCAGTTTACGAGCGCGTTCCGGTTTTGTGAAAAATCCCTAATGCTACACATGTCCAGTCTTACGGTAAATAACCCCGGGTATGGTGTACTCTTTCAATTCCAATACATCACCCGTGCTTCAGTGGTCCCTGGCGGTTTGGTGAAAGTCGTTTCAACAACATCGGGACCAGCGAATCAGCTAGCCTTAACATTTTCTGGTTGGTTTTGCATACCACATCCTTCGTTGACTGTAAATTCAGCACTCCTGTTGAACGAAGCCATAGGATCTTAAACTCGATCGATCTGCACGTGTACACTGCTTAGCATATCGTTCTTCTGACCATCCCATTGCGACGGAAATCCCGCTGACCTCCTGTGGTGCAGTGTCCTCTCAAAGTCCTTATTCTGATTAGTCTTTGGTATTCCCCTCTCGTTCATTATGTGCACCTGCCTTCATGCTGCTCCAGACAAATTGAATGACTCGTAGTAACCTCCTTAGTATGCGTCACAGGTTTTCCACATCACTTTTCTTACTGTGAGGCACAAATTCTAAGGCCGCAGAGCAAGTCACTTCTTTATGAACTTCTTTGTTTGATTAACCGGCTTACGGACTCTACCGTTCACGCATGAGCCCCAAGTCATCCAGTTAACGTTGCACTCGAGAAGCACAAGATTGGAGTTGCGTTCCCATTAGAGATAACCAGTGGCGCCTGTCCTCCATTGCACCCATGGTTTGAACCCGGGTGTACAAATGAAGGACGTATGTGCTACAACTTTGGTTTGTTCGTGAAAGGTGAAATATAAAATGCACTCAGCCTAGCAACACAAATGATCCCAAACATTGCTCACAAGTTATTGTTAGCTCCATTTAGAAATATATCCATTCCAGAAAATCATCCTGTCCAAAATCACGTAGGCAGTAGGATTTTTACCATTGCGCAGTCCGACCGTCCCGCGAAACGATGCGAATGGAGCTTTCGGAAATTTCTTTTACTCATGGCTATCAAAAAATTTTATAAAGGCATCACACTGCTTATTTCATAGTTCCCGTTCTCTTCGATGCGTTATTTTCACGCAGTCATTCATGGGAGTCAGCTTCTCCCGTTCCCGGAATGCGTGTTTCACATTTCCAGTATGTGACTCTATGAATGGAGATTCGAGGGAACCATTTCTATACTCATCCGATCCTGAAATAGTTGACTATTCCCACCAGTGCCGGGAATACGCAGAACAAATTGATAATTGCTTTTTTTATCATGCTCAATTATCACCATGGATGATTTTCTGTGTGTGTGAACAGACAAACAGCATTTGGGAAAGTTGTCAGACAAAATTTATCAGGCACAAGTAAGAAACCAGAAACGAAATATCACTTCTAGCATACGAGAACAACCTTGGTTGGGAAAAGCAACTTAGCTGAAAGTAGATTAGTGCCTTCACTCGACAGCGGTCAGTCCTGAAATCGTTTGCAGATACCACGTGACCAAGAATCGAATAGACACATGGTAGATTCAACACAGTAGACCTGAGGAAGTGTTGTCCTATGTGCTTACTGTAATTACCACGTCCATTATGAAAGGGCACAAGTTGTACTCTCAAAGGACCTGGACAAGAACGACGAGCATAAGTGTGAAAGTGTGAACAGCCGAGAACCGCGTGCGGGTTCATATCGGTCTGGCTTGGTAATCGATGAGCGCAACACCGAATCTCTCGGCCAAATTGACCGGCGGTTAGTCGATCACACAACCTCTCGTTCTCTACTTGTCAAACTCTTCCGAGGGTCGACCGTACGTGATAATTTCGATCCCAATTAGTTTTGGCTGATTCAGTCTGACTCGTACGATTTGTCGCTCACGGGAGAACCAAGTCCCGTCGCGATAAAAGGTATTGGCATTCACTATTCTGGCTGCAAAGGACCGATTAGAGGGGTGGAAATCCGTGAAAAGACTAAGGCATTCGCCAATTGCGCCAGAAAAATCCCCGACTGAAAGAGAACTATGTTTGCAGTGACTTATTCCTCAGCCTGTACAGATCACGTGTAAGTAAACAGGTTAGACACCATTAGGTTTTCTCGTTACACAATTTTTGAATGAAATACACCCAACAGAATACATGTGCGCGTAGGCATGCACACATATCTGTGGCTCGTGGAGTCCGTGGGTGGGCGTATCCGTGTTCATGCTGGATGTATTCCGTAATGTGTATGGTTCACCGTCCACTTGTTTGAAACCGGAACACAATAAACTCTAGTGGGTAAAAGGGAAATGAAGCAAAGAAATTTGCTTTTGTTCTGTTACTTCGGGCAGTACCGGACACTTTGTTGGATAGCACGAATGAAAAAGTTTGGCCGTCCGTGGTATGGAATGGAACGAGTACCACAGATCTGGTCTTTTGACAACCAACTGCAGTTTCATAGACCAAGAGATGTGCGTGAACCAGTGGATGTAACAAAATTTGTGAATGAACCAAATCAGATGCAAACATGGCGATACGATGAAACTGAAAACGTTCTGGTAGAGATTGAATGTGTCAGAGTTTATCACGATCAAAGGAACACCGATCACTGCACACGGTCGTGTTTCTTACATTGTCCTGACTTAAACAGTCCAAATGTTGTAGTCGGCGCTGGCCAGACGGAAAAGGTCGTGGCGTTAGGGCGTAAAGGTCGTAGGTTCGAATCCCCCCACCGCCCGTCAACCTCCCCACTTGGTAGCCCTCTGCTGGCCACGGCCCCCTTCCTGAAAATTGATGTATATTGTTGTCTTATTAATAAAGGAAGTAAAGGACAAAAGTTAAAAATCTTTGTCCATTCGTTTGATGTTGCTAGAATTGACTAGATGTCTGTTGCGTGAACAACTGACCGTCAATGACAATGTGCACGTGGTCAGCGAGAGCAGATCTACTTGTCTGCCTCCGTGACAGCACAATGAACTGACCAGTTGGTGTGCCAGATTATATCACCGATCAATTTGTTCTCCTGGACTACCGATACAGTTAAAATTTCATTCATCTTGGCGATCCACAAGTCCAGAAAACCTTCAAACTTACTATGATTAGAAATCGTCATCCTGAAACGAATTACTTGCTTCGCGACGAATTATTTGTCGCCCTTAATCCACTCGAGAACTGTACTGCTTTGGGGAGCAATGAAATTGGAGTAATAAAGTTGGCCACTGACATCAAAGAGAACCACGAGAATAGTGAGACGGAATACTCGTGAACAATCGTCATGCATGTTGAACTTCGAGTGAACACGTTTAATGACGAAATATTTGGTTGCTGCGAGCCTGGTTGTCGTCCCGTTCTCGAGTTCTTTTCTGTCGTTATTTTTGCATCCACTCAGCGGAGTATTTAGTATGCTCGAATGCCTTTTGGTTACCGTCGCGTCCGTGTTTGACCTGGGGATGGCACAGCTGACCACATCCTCGTTGTACTAAAGATTTGAACCCTGTCACCATTGCTCAACTTCGCCTCTTGTTCTTTTACATGTTGGTCCAGTTCCATTAAAAAACGATGAACGTTGTCGTTCCATCAATAAGGGCTGCGTACGATAAAAGAGCGATGAACGGAACATGTGGCACAATTACTGCTTACCTGAAAGTCAGTACGCAAGTGAATACTACTGTCCAAACAGTGTTGCAACTCTCGAAATCAGTTAATGCAAAAAATAGGTTGTTCGAGCAATGAATAAAATCTGTGGATAAAAATTTGTTCCTACTGTCACTGATATTACTTCTGTCATTATTTCGCATCCTATTTCTCATTTTGCAGTCAAATCAAAACATTCGGATCAATAGGTACAAGAATTGGGAATTATACAAACCGGTGCCGCGACGTTGCAGATCTCATCAAGTGACTGTCTACTTGCAAACTCAAGGAGTAACACGGACCAAGTCAGCTCGGTATAAGATAAGAACGGACGAATGTGCCCGCTTGAGATGCGAAGATTTCCAAACCTAAGTCAGGTAGATGGTAATTAATTAGCTGGGAATCAATTTAGAAAATTCTTGATGTGATTGCAAAATCGTTTTTTTTCAAATGGGGGAGGAAAATGTCTTTCGCATTCCGATGTTTCTATTTGTGGTCGGTATCTAGAACGGCCTCTTAAGGAGGGAACAGATACCTTTTAATTGATTGTTTGACGGTCAAATGCAAACTGCACGCAGTCATTTTTACAACAGAGAACCACTGGATTAGCAGAAATTATCGACAGCATATTTAACTTGTTGTTACTTTGTGTAGAAGATGCTTACCAATGTTTGAACGATTAATTTATGAAAGCTACCAGTTGGTTTATTCTTGCTGGTTGATTCAAATCCATTTTCATTGATTGGCATTTGGAGGCCGTCAGTTGTTTTTAATGTATCGATTATGCTTAGTGGACTACTTCAGAAACACATGTGAAAGAAAGCAAATAATGGATTGGTGGTTCATTCTGATTCTTTTCTGACCTAGATCAACCAAATCCAGTCGCGCTTAGAGTCCATATTTTTGAAAGTGTTGCCAGTGCACTGACGACGTTGATAGAATGCGCGATCAAAAGTTATCAAAATGGAACATTATCCTTGATGGTTTATTACTGGCAGTTCTCACGAACGTCGTTCATTCGAGTAAGTTTTTCACATTTTGCTATCTAAAAGGATACTTTCGCCAATTTTTCTGAATTCCATTTTACCACGTCTTATGTAGAAAAACCAAGAACTGTTCTCAGCTGACATGTGTTGTCCGCAAATATCGTTACTACCTGGACGTCCTCATTCATTCTTTTTAGGGGGATTTTTAACGTCCCAGTCTTTCGTTTTCCCGTCCAAAAGTTTGAAATCACCTAGGCAATTGATGACCATTTCGCAGTGAGCATTCGGTAAGCAACAGGGACAGTTCGTGTGGACGGCCCCTATCCGGCACACAGGTGTAACGCACACTTAGCAGACCAAAACGGAATACTGAGAACCTGCGTTTCCTCCGAAGAATCTGCCAAACACATCATCCTAATGCTCACGCCTATCAGGAGATTTGGAAGCGAAAATGAACACTTCTCGCTACACTTAAAAATCATGACTGTGACAATTACGGTAACATGAGGCAGTTCGTAACACTTTAGCGGCAGTGATTAACAGTTATCTGTATACTATCACCAAACTTTTGGTGCAAATAGCAATTAATTCAACTAAAGCATAAATTATTAGAAATATGGCATCTTGAAAGTGGAGCATTATTATTATTACATATATACATATATATAGCGTGCTGGTTATTAAATTTAATGAGTTTGTACCACATCGGTACAACCATTCATAGCATTATCCACACCTAATTGCACAACAATGAAACCGACTACCGACTTCTTCAGCAAACTGCACTTTTTGTCTGGAAAGTAACAAATTCTACGAATAGAAAATGATCTATAAAAGGGATGCACCGCTTGCGAACAGCAAGGTAGAAAATATCACACGCATTGCTAATGATATTCTGCTTCTTGTCACAACAGCCTGAACAGCCATTGCAAATAGCATTGCGGTAATCTGCGAACCACTGGACTTTGCTAATGATGCACGAGCCGACTGATTTTCCGTGTTTTTTTCTAGGGATTTCCACTTTTTGCTAGATTCATTGCTTAGAAAATTACGCGCGCAATTCCATCAGTCCCTTACGCACTCGGTCGACTTGGGAGTAACGAAACTAAGATGATGACTGGCGTTGACTGGAACACATTGCCTAAACTGTAAAAGGCACATTGCTGGCATAGCCCAAATAAATGATGCATTTCGCGCTGTCAGTCATAAGGCAATGCACGCATAACGCGAGCTAAAAATCTGAATACCGGTAGCTCATTTTCATCATCTGATGCACAGACACACACATACACACACACACACAAAGAAGGGATGGATCCACTGTGTCTGTAACCGAATGAGTAGGCAGGCAACAAATCGGAATTCCGCGTAGCGAACAGAAATCCAGGTTCTTGCCGCCTCCAGTTAATGACAAGATGAATCAATTGTTTGGGAGAGGACAAAGTCCACTGCGATTTAGTAAGACAGTTAGTGAGAGTAATATTTTAAAAAGTGATGGGTGAATAAAAAGAATTGAAGCTGGCATGCTCCTAATTACGGGCTCGCATAGTGTCTCACGGCATCCTCATTTAGTACAGAAATACGACGGAATGTTCTTCCATGCCTGACTCCGATATCCTCCACAGTACTTGTCCGTCCAGATTCGACTCCTGGATTAGCAAACGAAAAAACTAGTAGCGCAATGCCCGTGTTTCACGTGATTAGTTTGTCCAGAGTTGGTTCCCCGTATCTTTGGGCAGGATGAACAAACGTATCAGTGTGCAGACCATTTGTATCTCTCTATGCCGTTTGCCACACCAATTCAGAAATAGGTAAAAATTATTTGGAAATGTTACTCAACTGACTTGGCAATTTCTCGCCAGCAGGCCTGAAACGGGATCCACCATGCATGGGCATATTAGTACATGCGTACTGTAAGGTGTACTAATTACTCTACAATCTACAAGTTGAGAAATCTTGCGAAACAGATGCAAGGTTTTACCCAATTCCGAATATTTAACATAAATTCGGAAAAACGCAGGAAATTGTGTAATGTACACTAATGAGAGTTCACAAAAGAACAGATGGTCCCGTAACCGTTCAGCGTGGCTAAAGGGGTACTATGACCAACATTAGGACCGACCGTCATCACCGGCATCCTGTTGCTCACCACTTTGAATGTTCATTATTTTTACGTTTTTCAATCGATGAACTTATCCGATGCATCACTTTTTTGATCCCAGTACCCTTAATGCGTAAGTCACCAGTTCAGTTTCAATCTGTTGGAAAGTCTTTTCTCAGTAGAACTATCCTTTTCTATACCATAACTTTGCAGCTCGTTGAAGAATTAAGTTGTCAGTCATGTCCAACCACCACTTGTTGTCACACCTAAATGTTTATTTACGATCCAATTTTAGAATTGTCATCTCATTGCAATTAATTTGTCGCCAGATTTCCTATTCTCTTTTGGTATCAGGTTGCTACTTATCTTTGGGAATCGAAAACATTCGTTTTACTAAAATGTTTTGTCTGCATTCAACTGATCAACAGAACAGAAGGCGTGACACAAGCAGCTTTACCATTAGCGTACTGAAATATAGCAGGCATTTTGATTTTTTTAATTTCCCCTTTTTGGGCAATATTTCTGCCTGCTTAGTCCGATAAACGCGAATAAGTGCGGCCGAGAGAAACGGACTAAAAAACGCACACTTCCCAAGCTTCAGCTACATGGAGGCGAAATCTTCGGTTATGCAGGCGCCTACCTAGATTCGGAGAATGGAGGCAAAAGCTGAACATGGGATTGGGTTTGTCAAATGCTACTTTGAATGTCACGCTAAGGGTTGGTTTGATTACAGACAATACGAATGACTTAAGTGTTCGAATTCTGTACTACTTCGCATTCGGGAACTTTGACCGATGAGCCGAAAGTCTTTGTCCCTTTATTTGACAGAACTCGGTTATTACACAATTTGTTTTAGGGGCCAATTAACATGATTTTTAACATCAGTAATTCTGATCTGTGACCAACATTGAGTGGTCGTCCTTTGGATTAGGAAACAGCCAATGGTTATCTTCCTCGAATTCCGTTATCATGCACGTCGTCTCATACAGGCTGAAAGGACCCAGCAGCAGCAGCTGGATTTATGGGATTTCCGGAAAACTAAGTAAACTCACGCAATCCATATCGATTGGTCGATGTTAAACAGGGCCGCCAATACCTGCCTCGATGGCGCAGTCACCGACGTACACTCATGTGACTGGCATCGAACAACCAATCGCCTGTTCCTGTACTTCGACTGGATGCGCATATGCACACACAGAAAGACAGACATCATGGACTGATCGAAACCGTTGATTTCACTGAATCAAGTGGATTTATACTGTGCACACACTTGGACAGCACGTCAAACTGGCAGGGGATTATATCCGTTTTCATTGCTAGGCTGTACTGGTCTCCCACGCTCTGACGTTATCAAATGAATAAATTCACCTACCCGCAATTCAAAATGTCCATCATGCCAGAAAAGTACCAGTCAATGGCAAATTTACGTTTCATGTCTTTTCTTCAGTAGGCTTATTTGACTGAACCGTCCACTTTGAAATCTTCACACAAACGGACACACGCGCGCACACCTAGAGGTACTCTGTTTTGCTCTATTTACTCATTTACTCTTGTCCGATCTGGCTTATTTTACCACTAGTCAAGCACGAATGTCACGATCCGAACACGGTGGAGAGTAAGTTTTTCCCCTCACCTAACAGTCTGCAAAATATTCAGTGTTGCCAAACATTCAAGCACATTTGCATACACACACAAATACACGTGTACGCACAGGCACTCGGGAGGTGTAGATTGCCTTAGCGTTTGGATAAAACATCGCCAATCTAGGACCCTCTTGATATGGTCACGAATCAGCAAATGATCTTACTCGCAAAACTGGTTTCACCTAAAGAACGTAATTTTCAACTAGTTCTAACTTTCATTGTCAAAGCTTTGTTCATATTTAATTGTAATGAACAGCGTTCTCCGTTTTTACAAGATCACTCAGTCTGCATGTGCTCGTGAACTTGAATCGCACATCCCATATCCGACATTCCAGATCGACGTTGAGCTCTGTGCACATGACCACCGAGCCGTTGTAGAACCGTTCCGTCCGGCACAGCTGTCGTATCAAGGGGGAGAGGCGAAAATCGGGACGAACGGTTGTGAGACGAACATCAATGACTTTAGGATATCCTGCCTCGTCTATACCAAATAACAGAGTTCCAACACTATACACTAAAGCTTCAGATAGTCAGTGATTCTACAAGACCTTTAACAATTGGCTTTTCTGCAAGAAGCCAAAACACAACAGGGATGTTGCAAAATATCTACAGTTTGACTGTCCGATCAAGACGTATTTTGCACAAGATTGATTTCAGCATGATGTATCGTGTGCTAACTGCCACCATCGAACAAGGATGAACTGAAAAAGTGAGCCCGTCATTTTGTTGCTGTTATCTTTTATGACTGACTACGGGTCAGTCCAGGAAGAGGTTGCACCTTCGGAATTCCACCCCATGAAACTGACAGAAGCTTTCACCATTCGTGATTCAATACTTTACCGAATGACTGGAGCACCTAATTGTCTACATTGGCGCACAGTGGCAGGAGCAATTGTTCAACTGAGTGAAGTTTGGCTGGGTTAAATCTTGCTGTAGTTATCGTGAACACATCTGTTCTGTCATTAGGTATTCGAGGGTTTGTGTTGCCTATTTGTATTCGTCTCCACCGTTTTCATCTGTAATTATGGTTGCATAGTGTATAGATCTTTCTCGCACCCGATCTGTGTGTGTGTGTTGATGAGCAGATGTTGTATTTTCCTAACCGAAATCTGTGTGTGTCGAGAATTCAACTTCAGCTGAGCTCCCATTGGTATAGAGGTTGTACGGTCGAAGCGAACACTTTTTTCGTCCACTCATTTTTCTAGTTCATGTGCATTTTACGTCTATTGGACGCGAGCACTGGATGGAAGTCACAAACGCGGTAATGAAAACCTTGGTGAACACCGCGATAACTTGAAGTTCCCTCACGCACATTCACTATTTCCTGTTCTCCCACGCGTCTAATTCGCAGTGTGGCCCAGAACCTGACACACGTCGGGCAAATCAGGGTGAAGTAGATTTCGTATTTTACAACCTCTAACCTGACACCAGCGTGCTGTGGTTTTGGTTGCCATCTTGTGAAATTGTCTGCTGAAAAGAGAAAAAGAGCACCAGATATAGTGGAACATCAACTCCAAAGTAATGAGGTGAATAATTATAATATAATAGCAGAAAGATTTTGCTTGTAAGAACGCGGTCTGAGCCATATCGCCTGTTGTAAGGCTAGTGGTTACTGAATCGCCATGTACATTACCCTGGTGAAATATCAGCACAACTGCAATGACATCGCATCGATGATACCAATCAATAAGGTGAGCGGAAACGCCTCATTCGAAAGTTAACGGATAAAGGCGGGTCAAATTAGCCACCAGAATAACCAATCAGAGAGCTGATCACAGAAAACGAATAAAAACGCTTTTCTACTCATCTTGGCTTTCCATGCTAGAGCTAGTGGTTACGGGAGATTTCGGCTCGGACACAGAATTGACCGAGGATTTACGGGGAAGAATAAAAATAGACTTTTTCCGTTTTCTGCGTTTCAAAAAACCTATTTTGTCCAGCTATCCCGTGAGAAGGATCTTACGGAACCCCAGCCTGACAATTTGACCCAATCATCTACTAGGTTTTTTAAATATTTTCTTCAGTTAAATAAATGAATATGTTTTAACTCATCTTTCATCCATTACTGGCCTCCCGAGAAAAGCGCACCGCGAGGCGATAAAATCTAATCCCCGGTGAAACCTTTGAATCCCAAACAAGTGCCTTTGAGAATGCACTAGTCACTAGGTCATCTGGGCTTAGACTTGTCGAATCTAAAACGTGTAATTTCGATCCATATTCGACAGGCTTCACGGAAAGATTCAGATGGAACTGGACCGTAGCATTTGCGGCCCTTGGAGGCTACTCGTTTAAGGGAACATGCGAAATTGAATATGATTTATTCTACATTTCTATTTGTGGTACTACCGTAAATGTCGATTGCCCAAACTGTGTAAATGAACTTGTGCGTCCGGATTCTGATTGCCGGTTGGTAAGAAATATGATTATCTTTGATTTATTCATATGTTTTTCCAGTCTTTCGTCTGGTTGGAGAAACTGGTAAGCATTGTTATCCGCACCTGCCAACCCTTTGTTGGCCGCGGGCCCCTTCCTGGAAGATGATGTATATTGTTATTTAACTAATAAAGGAAGTAACACTATCCGACGTGTTACTCCCGCTTCAAGCCTGAACACTACTCAGTTCGGCGAGTATGGCGGTAGCCGTCTATGATTTTGTTATCTATGTACAAAAAGTCTTCCCATAACTTGTGTCCATGGTCTATCGATCAAAATTACAAACCTCACTCCGGTTACGGTTTTTCATTTTCCTATATTCCAGGAAGCGCGTGCAGTAAGTTTGCAAGCACCGGTATTCATTTTACTTCCCCTAGTCCCCCGTCTCAGGATTAGTCTTCTGGTAGTCAAATCCACAGATGGGGTTCAAATGAAATCACGCTATCGTTGGAGGGAGGCTGAAATCATATTCTGTTAGCGGGGGTGAATGCCTCAACAGTTATTGATTGGACACTTAACACCTCACTGTCACACAGATATCATGGAAAACTAAGGGGAAATATCTGAGTGTTGTTCGATAGACTTGGAGATCCTGTATAGTCCCATAAACAGCACATGTTCACTGGGAATGTTGTGCTGAGACTATAGCAAGCTAAATTGATATAATAAAAATTCATGTGGTACGTCAGTGATTGAAAAACCATAAAAACAGTGAGATCAGATTAGTATCAAATGACCACATGGCACTATGCAGAAAGATTTTTCCTATTCGGATAATACCACTTAGACGCAGTTGAGTATATATATATATAGAAATTATAAGTAGTATCTGGATGAGTGAACTAAATTTGCCCGGGAGCACACGACCGGTTTCGCAGTTATTGTCGCTCTCTTGTACAAACATCCACATACTTGTACACTCCGAATTGATTGATATTTCTCACCAGAATCGAATCTGCAGCATCGGGATTGTGCATGGAACCTCCTAGTCGAAGAGTCCACAGAACAATCACAACTGTGATTCGTTGATAATTCTTTGTCAGTTGGGCTGAGCCAAGCTTAGGAACGAGGAGAGAATGCCCCAGAATATACGTATGTATATATAGAAGCAGGAAGTAGTATCTGGATGCGTAAACAAAATTTGCCCGGGAGCACACGACCGGTTTGGCGGTTATTGTCGCTCGTCAGATATGCGTACCCGATGCTCTCTTGTCCAAACATCCACATACTTGTACACTCCGAATTGATTGATATTTCTCACCAGAATCGAATGTGTAGCATGGGGAGTGTGCATGGAACCTCCTAGTCGAAGAGTCCACAGAACAATCACAACTGTGATTCGTTGATAATTCTTTGTCAGTTGGGCTGAGCCAAGCTTAGGAACGAGGAGAGAATGCCCCAGAATATACGTATGTATATATAGAAGCAGGAAGTAGTATCTGGATGCGTAAACAAAATTTGCCCGGGAGCACANAAGGCACACTCTTGATGCTACCAATTCAATTCTGGTGGTATATATATATATACATATATATCACAATATTTTTAAGACTCACTAGTTTTACAAAGACTCCTTGAGATTTAAATGTTCAATACAACCTGTCAATCTGCTTAGCTTGGCGTAACATCCATGTAGCACAAGCTAGTGAAGGGGTAAACCAGAAGACTACTAAGCCGTAAACTTCAATTATTAAATTGTCAGTGGTACAAATTGCGTAGTCCTATAATCATCAAAGGATACAAGCATAAACGCCTTAATCTGAGATTTATCACTGGCACTGCTAATGATACTTAGACTTTTGATTCAATTCGATAGATATGCGACAAGATTGGGCTGGGATCAGTTCAGCTCTCGAACATCCGAAACAGCGATGTTCCCGTACAAGCACTTCCTACGGTCGGAAGATCAAAGAAGTGACTGCACCAAACCAAACACAATCACATGGAAATGAACCCACAGGATACTGTTTCTTGAATGCAACCACAATGCAGCCAAATACCAGCAAACCAAGGCATTAAACCATTCCATACAATTTCTCGCAATATTTCGGAATTATGCCATGATCGAATAGATGTAGAACACATTAATTCGAGATGTCAACAAAACTGCAAGTGCGATCTGACTGGCCCATTAAAGTGTGACCCTGATAAGTACGAAATAAGACTCGATTTACACATGCCGCACCACTGCACGTTCGCGCACTGGTAATGCCTGACGTCAGTGCGTTGCTTTATGGTGTGAAGGGGAAAGCATGTTCCCTCCACAACCAGATGGTATTAGATACCAATTACTGGTCCATTGTGACTCAAAGACCTAGAGAAATGGTGTACAGTTCTGCGGTTCACTGTTACCTCCTGGCTGAGACGCATTGTTTGTTAATTAGTTTGGGATATGTATGCACGAATAAATAATCCTGGCATCCGAAGTAACGGTCCGAGGTGGGGTAGCACAGTCTACGCAACCATACACACTGAAACTCAACTTCAGTGTATTAATTAATCTTATAACAGCCCCTGTTTTCCCATCGAGACTTTGCGCTGTTCGATGCACCCCCCCCCGCTCGACTTCGTGTGCGATGCCCGGTGCACCAGTGATAGTCCAGCAATAGGTCATCTCGGTTTATCCGTCGGCGGAATCGATCACCGGGAGAGATTATGCTCAGTTAAGGTCAGTCGTTGTCACAAAATCATCGTTGTCTGCTTTGGCCTTCACACCATGAAGCAACGCAAAAAGAAAAGCAATTTAAGTTAGCCGACAATGCTATTTTGTAGACTTTTGAAGTATTGTATGCGTAAATTCGTCACTTGACGCATGGAATTTTCAGTACAATCCGAACCTCTTTCCGTCCAGATTTGTTAACCCTTATCACCAATCGAGGATGGACAGCGTTTCTGTGGTGCTTTCGACAAACCATTCTCATGGGCTTGTGCAGCTGCCTACCTCAAGCGCATGACTGATGGAATTGAAGATCAAGCACTTACTATGAAACCTGACTTCATCACGATTCAGCTTCGACTGCTTGGCTGGCCTCGTTCAGTGTTCGAACCCCTCAACTAGAGATACTGACCAAAATTGATTCTGTCGTACCGTTTGCATTTCGTTTATTGAATTGTCTTAAAAATTGGCTTGTCTTGTCTCCCCTTTTGTTCTTTGCCGGCTATCATCATCAACCGTAATTTGCTGAAAATCCGAACTGAATTGTAGTAAAATGTTTCGCGCTTGGCTATTCGTTGCACTTTTCTCGTAAGGTATTGATTAGGCAACTGCAAATGCGTCCCAAAAACCGAAAAATTCACAAAACTGACGAACCCGTACATCAAATTTATAAGGTTGCAAACAGAGAATTGTGTCTGATTCTTTCTTCTTCAGTTACAGTGCGGATTTTCGTACAACTCTTGGCTTAACACTCCGGTACCTCATCAACACCTCGGTCGAGTCAAACAGCACATAACGAGACGAAGAGGTCTCCTACGTAGCATTGCTTTTCAATCAAGAAAATGAGAACGTAGTGGGATGAATTTATCACAAGGGCTGCACACCTGCTTGACAATGGTCAAACATGTGAGAAACAAACCCAGGATAGTAAGGTGCAGGAAATCACGATCACTTTCAATCAGAATAACCAACCGTTCTTCGGTCGGCCTGGTCAATGAACAAGTCCGTCAACGTAAACAGGGGTGTGTCAACCCTTGTTTGTTTACCAGTAGGATTTTCATAATGTATTCGTTCAAAGAAAGTGTCTAATCTTCATGAGTACGGTCGTGAGTGGCAGATTTTTGTAAGGCTAATGGATGATAAATCGTCGTACCCATTATCCTAATTAACGGGCAGTACAACCGCGGTGCTATCGAGCTGGTTGTTTCCGTCGATCGCCTAGGCAAAAGGATCGCCGAACGAGGTTTGTTAATGTCAGCTCATCTGATTAGCCATCGAACTGATTGATCACTAGGTGCAGACAATTGAGGACCAGTATAAGCCATTCGATTTTGATTAATAAACGAACTCGTTTGTCTGCTAGACTTGGTTTTCTCACTGGAGTTAGTGGTAACTGAAGATGGCGGCCGCGAGACAGAATCGACTAAGAATTTGGGGCCTAAGTGGGGCAAACCTTTCATCCGTTCTAAATTAGTTTGTATCTCTATTCAACGCGCGCATTGATCGTGCTTCGCCCTTCAGAGCTCCAGAACCACTGAGAGACTTGTCTTCATTTATGATCATGTTTGTTTTTCCCGTCAAACTAACACAACTTCCCCATTTCTTGTGACTATTAGCAAATCAGTCGCCAGCAACTCTGGGTGAGTATATGATTTTTAAGTAGTATTCAACGAGATTCAAAATCAGTATAATCACAAAGTACACGT